>OX578276.1:152271078-152344281 GCA_951217055.1 Gerris lacustris
ATGCGATTTCCCCATATGAACCGATGCTTACCTCATGGCGACAGCCGTGTAAAAGCATTCTTTCATTCAACATTTAATAAAGACACTCTTAAACATTGTCTCTTATATTTGTATAACAATTGGTGAAGTAAGACACGATTAGAGATATGGATGCGATTAGAGATATATCAGAGGTATGTATATGGATTATTATTGTGTTTATTATAAACGTAATTATAAAGCAGTTATTGAACATAGAGGAAAAGGGGAAAAAATTTATAATGTTATAAATGTACTTTAAATCAAATTATAATTATCGTTAACTGTGGGAGGCATACAGAGAAAAATTCATAAATGTAAGTAATAACCTTGTTGAGCATTGTGATAGAATTGTAAAACCTTTTATTCAATGATGTTGTAGGCTTGAAGATGACCTAAGAGAAGGTCGAAATATAACCAGGATGTATTGAAGCAAATATTAATTTTATTATCCCTGTTTGACCCATTTTAAAACTACATTCGTTCAATTAAATAAAAAGGGATCACTGTAGTCAGAATAAAAGATAATTATTGTATAAATTAAAATTTAACTAATTCGTTATAAATTTTAATTTTGGTTACTAATATTTATTATGTTTATTGGAACTGATTACTTTTTCATCTCTCCTACTAATTATTGAATTAGCAGATTATGTTTTTCCCAATCGACGACACTTCTGAATAGTTGATAAGTTTTACTTTTGTAAAACTTATAACAAGTGTAAAAGTCAACGTCTTATGAAGTCTGTAAAGTGGTTGATGGCGTCTGTATTGTTTGTTAGAAACCTGATGCAGGAGATATATCAGAGATGCTGCTGGAGAGCTACAGGTCTAGTAAGGGAGAATCTAGAGATGAGTGGGATCCAGATCCATCGGTGCAGTCCATCACTCATCAGGAGATGTTGATTAACTTCAGGAGTCTACTTCATCAGGGCAACAAACAGGAAGCACTCGGTAATACAACGCTTTAAAAATTACTCATTATTTATTAATCAAAATGTTGGTTATCCAAATTCATTTACGCCCCTTTTATTTCGATTAACAGAAGTGTTACTGTGTATCATAATTTTAATACCATATTTTGTCTGAAAAAAAAAAATATTTCCCTCCTAAAATCTTAAAATTGTATTATCTTTGACGCTAATGTGTTGTTATTATATTAGAAACGGATTGGGCTTGACACTTCAGAGTAGTTTTTTTTTGTGTTTGTAAATACAAAATGCATATAAAGGCGTTTGTTTCATGTCGTTATAATAAAGGGTTCAAAAGCTGCAGCTGAAACAAACTTTTTAATGGCTGCCATCTTGATAGAGCAGGGGCAACTTTGCTGGTTAAAGAACTCGTACTATTTGTTAAATTGCCAGACCAACTTTACCAATTACTTATACTTTGCCAATTTATTATCAGTATTAAAAAGCTTTAATACAGTCCAATTTCAATCAAATACTTAATTTCAAAAAAAGCAGTGTTAACCAAGATTTCAACAAATTCACTACACTAGCCATTCATTCTCTACTACATATTTGCAAAAGAATAAAGTTGGCAACACTTCTTTTTCTTCCTACTTTTACTTTTTCTCCCTGCTTTTTGAGTTCAGGAAGAAAAGATGTACTTTACTCCCTCTAAACTAATCTAAAAACATAACAAGTAAATTGGCTGTAGGGTACCCTTAATTATCGTTATTTCTAAGTAGAGGATCCAGTTTAGGGTAGTAAGAAAGCGACTACAACTCTCTGATTACGGCAACGTTTCGGCCTAGCCGGCCATTTTCAAGCCTTGCGGTTTGCACTTGAGTCAGTGAAGTCATTTTATAATAAGTTAAATTATGTACATATATAGGAACTCTACAGTTCCGTCGTCTAACACTTCCACTGATTCGTCATAAATAGGATAACAACACTTAATAACAATACTAACATAGAATTAAAAACATAAATAACAGTGGGTAACATTATACGTTTTAAAAAGAATATCACAGCTAAAAATTAAAATTTCGAGAGAGAGTGACAGATTGTCAGTCTCTTATCACACTGTTATCACCGGTAGGTTTACGTTACTAGAAGCTTTAGAGACATAATTATAAATTATAAATTACATAAAAACTTAATAATGTGATTAAGAAAATCTGAATATTTACTGAAAACTTGAAAAAAAGGGGAAGTCAGATTTAATAATGTGATAATATTAAATATAGTGATAAGATTTAATAATGACATTATTAAATCTGACTTCCCCCTTTTTTTCAAGTTTTCAGTAAATATTCAGATTTTCTTAATCACATTATTAAGTTTTTATGTAATTTATAATTTATAATTATGTCTCTAAAGCTTCTAGTAACGTAAACCTACCGGTGATAACAGTGTGATAAGAGACTGACAATCTGTCACTCTCTCTCGAAATTTTAATTTTTAGCTGTGATATTCTTTTTAAAACGTATAATGTTACCCACTGTTATTTATGTTTTTAATTCTATGTTAGTATTGTTATTAAGTGTTGTTATCCTATTTATGACGAATCAGTGGAAGTGTTAGGACGGAACTGTAGAGTTCCTATATATGTACATAATTTAACTTATTATAAAATGACTTCACTGACTCAAGTGCAAACCGCAAGGCTTGAAAATGGCCGGCTAGGCCGAAACGTTAGTAACAAATATTAGTACATACTTAAGATTTTGAGAAAAAGAAATCTTAAAGAGGTTGCACTATAAATAAAACGCATTGGCATCTAGTGGATTTTAATTGTACTAAGAAGCATGTCTTCAAAGATTGCACATAACTACCTGTAGGATGTAAAAAAAAAATTAACTCCTAGGAGGTAAACCATTTTTTCAATACAATTTAGGAGTAATGGAAAGATTTTTTTAAGTCGACATAATGAAAAAAATGGATTTTAGCTTTGTTTTTTAGGCTCTAAAGATACTATTTCACAGCCTACAACGGAAAAAATATATTTATTTAAACAATTGTATTTTTAAAATTAATAGTTGTACAGTACTGTAGTCTGGTATGTAATCTATTATTAGAAAAAAAGAAGAAGAGGGAAAAAAAGCAACTAAGGGAATATCAGATAATGCCGAAGATATAACAGTCTCTATACCTATATACCGTCGTGTATATAGATATGCATATTCTATTTGAGGCACTGTTTTTTCACCCTTTTTTACCCATTAAATTTAAAATTTTGCAAAATCCTTTCTTAGTGGGTGTCTATGATATGAAGAGAATATTTGATCAAAATTTCAAGTCCCTCAGTTAAGCAGATTTTGCTGTACATTGATTCTATGTCAGTCAGTCAATTAGGACTTTGCCACTTATATTAGAGATTAATTAAGATTAGTTTGTTTGATTAATTGTGTGGTGATGTTGGTTTCAGAGTGGGCGATGAAACACAATGGTTGGGGCCATGCTTTGTTCCTTGCTAGTAAGATGGACGCTAGAACTCAAAATAGAGTGGCCGGTGAGTTTGCCAGGTCCCTTGCTGCTTGCGATCCTCTCTCAACACTCTACCAGGTAACAACTCTACATTTATTTAATTATTTAACTGTAATATTCAGTCGGACCTTCTTATAACGAACTTCTGTACAGTGAAAATCTCTATATTACAAATGTTATTTATGTCCCCACAGGTTTTCTATATAAAAGTGTTTCTATGAAACGAAAATAATTTCACTACAACGAACAAAATTCTTAGAACAAATACAAAGATCCGACCGACAAAGTTTCTGTGAATTAATACTGGCGGTGTTTTTGCTTTCTTATATTTTCTTAGAAGCTTTTGTAGGTGTTTCTTGCTCTAGCACTCAAAGTTTTGCGTATTCTACCTCCATTAGTTTTACAGTAAGATTATCTAAAGTTTTGACTTTTGACAGCGTGGGAAAATCCATGGGGAGCCAATGAGAAGTCAGGATTTTGAATTCTAGAAGGTCGTGCCAACTAGGCTAACAAAAATGTCACTAGCCCTACCCCTCCCACAGGCCTAGTGGATTTTTTTTTCCTTATTTAGGTCGACCAATCCGAGTGTCAAAATTCAAAACTTTAGATAATCTTACTGTAGTGGAGTCGGAATCATCTTTGCGCAGTATAGAGACATTTTTCAGTATTTCAGTCCAAGTTTTGAATTGGTTTGGGACTGTTATAAAGCTCTTGACGATTTACCTATACCGTAATTTACTCACTGCACAAGAATGCCTTAAAGAAAATCCCTATCACTTCTAGAAAAACAATGAATCTACTAAAAGACGTAGATAAAGGAATAAAGAACAAAGAAGTGTCCCGAAAATATAAAATAGCTCTGAGTTCAGAGTCTACAATTTTGAAAAACCGGGATTCAATATTTAATTAAACTTTACAAAACAAGTGGAGATTTTAAAAAAGTTCTAGAAGGTGTAAGTATGAGACGTAGATGAAGCAATTCTGCAATGGCTGAAATTGGTACGGGATAATAATCTTCCTCTTTCAGGACCACTCATTAAAGAAAAACCAGCCAAGTATGCTAAAATGTTGGTCCGCAAAGATTTTCAGGCTATTTCAGGTTGGCTTGACAAATTCAAAAAACGGCACGGAATTAAAGAAAAAGTTGTCACTTAAGTATATTGGTTACATTATTGTTATTTATTGCTTGATACATTGTGTTGGGTTATTTTTATTACATGTATATGTAATAAAAATATTACAAAAATGTAATTATACTAATTTTTATTAAAATTAATTTTTATGCGGTTGTTATTCATACAATTCTTATGAATAAATATGTATATATGTACATCATTAAGCAACATACGTTTCTAAAAAAAAAAAATCTATGTAACGAAATTTCTATATAACAAACTTTTTTTTCTTTCGTTCGTTTTATGGAGGTCCATGTATAGAGGCTTTTGTTTTTATTATTCTATAATGTATTTAGTTTTTATTATTATTATTATTTTGTTGACAGATAATGTCAGGTGGTGTACCCGCTGCTGCTACTGCATGCTCAGATAGAAGATGGGCAGATTGGAGGCCTCATCTAGCCATGATTCTATCTAATCTTACAGATAAACCTGCTACAGACTTGGCCTCTGTCACTACTCTTGCAGACGGTCTGGCTAGCAGGGGTCGGCTGTATGCTGCACACTCGTGTTATATAATAGCTCAGGTATTCCTTCTCTTCTTATTTTTGTTTTTCTCATGTACATAGTTTATATAAAAGGAATGTATTGCGACGGTATGAAATGATAGGTTTACACGTTTTGAGGTCCATTAAGTCCAAAAAGGTGGTTTTTAAAATATGTCTGTCTGTTGTCTGTAGTCTGTGCAAACACAAGGAGTCTAAACTACTGGGTCGATTTGAATTAAATTTGGCAAAAAGATTCAGAAAATTTTAGTTCTAAATTTGGGGGCGCTACCCTCCAAAAACTCTTTAAAAAAACATGAAAAAAAAAAAATTCTAGAAAACGGTCCTGTCAATTAAATTCTGAAATGTAATTCATTTAAGTACAAATTAACCATATAAGTAGTTTTTTTCTGGAAAAATCTAGTTTTAGAGATATTGATGAAAATAAATCTGATTTTGTTGAAAATCGAAAACAAATAAACAACCACCTGTTGAAAACTTTTTAAATATGTTTAAAAACAAATCAATTATTTTAACATTTGCATACCTACCCGCTTTATATTTGTGGATAGTTATATTGAAATGAAATTGTTTTCAATGTCCCTAAAGCCGAACAACAAACATTTTTTCCCCCTTCTCACAAGCTTTTGGCGCCCCTCCAAAACCTGCGCCCTGGGGAAATGCCCAGTCTGTCCATTTGTAGATCAAGGCCTATGTAGACCAGAAGATACCTGTGTTTAAGCCACTGAATTGGGTGCAGTTTTTAAAACATTAGGACATAACCTTCAGGCAGACAGAGTTGAGTAATTATTAAGGGGTCCTTTTTGGAGAATACTTAATAATATAGAGGTTGGGAATTCTGTGTGATTGTAATCTTATCTAATGAAGCCAGTTAACTAAAATTAGTTTATATTCTTTCTTTTTGCTTCCGAGCTTAACGAAGGTAATGGCAAGCATTGTGTTCACTTTTGAAAACGAAAAAATTTGATGTCTCCGATTTTAAAAATTCCAAGACAAAAAACCCGTTTCAGACATCAGGGAACATTTTTGGTCTCGTGTCTGTCTGTCTGTCCGTCAGTGTTCACGAATCCTTGAAGCGTGTGACGATAACTTGAGTAAATGTGGACCGATTTTGATGAAATTTGGTAGACATGATCATTTTACCAATGCCCAGGATGAGTTCGTTGGACAACGTTATCTGTCTAAGTGTTCACGCACAACGCTCGTGTAAACGTGAACTTCAAATTTAAAATTGGAATTTTAGGTTGGGAAAAAATCTAACTTTATCTATTCAATGAGACAATAATTTTTTTTAAATACATTTTTTTAGTAAAACAAACACCAACACCCCTGTGAAGTGTTAAAGATCGCTAAAACTATTAATAGTTTTTACAGAATAAACAATATAACAATAAAGTACATGTTAGGATGCGAGGAAGGTATGTGCCACACTAATTAGGAGTCCATTTTTATATGTTTTGTTTTTTATTTTGAATTTAGGTTATGTTTGGAGAGCTGTACAGATCTGAAGGTCCTGTGTTACTGGGATGTTCTGATCCGAGTCTGAGCCAGCCCATATCTCAGACACAGTCACCTCTAGAGTCGTTCAACTACAGATCATTCCTACTTACACTCTGCTACGAGTATGCCGTTAAGCAGGGACAGCCAAACTTCTTCGTACCTGCTCTTCAGGTAATAGCCGTTTATAATTATCCTTTTTCCTCTACACAGAGAGGTGAAACATGATTGGAATAACTGCCTAGATTAAGTGGTATTGTTTGTAGTGGTGTGTAGAGAGGGCATTTGGTGAGTAAGTGTTGCAGAATTTCGTTGGTGTTTAAGTTACGCAGAGTGCAGATGCTGTCACTATTTATTTTCTGGATGTTATTAATGTCGGTGATTTATGTTCTAAATTGGGCTATAGATCTAGTGAATCTATAAGGCATGGTTATTGGTAGGTAGGGTTGTAGATAATCTGACTAATGAATGTTGTAGAATAATGTTTTATAATAATATGACACTTGCAACATGGTTGAAAGCTGGGGTGATGCTATTATCACTTTACAGCGAATACGAAAGCAGCCGGTCGAATACAAAAATAAAGGGGGTTGAGATGGACTGTATTTATGAGATAGGGTAAAAATTTAGATAAATAGCCTGGTAAAATAAATCTTTAGTTTAGATGCATACCCAGTAAGTTGAGTCCAGCCTGCTGTATGTCTTTCTCGGGGGATACTTCTTCTTTCTTGGCGGGTGGTTAAATGTTCGTAACCTCAACGAAGATCCCGGCTGGGATGTAGATGAATTTAAATTCTTGGAGAGTTAATAAACTTTATAAAGGAAATATAATAAAAGCGGTGAGGCGGTTAAGCAAATGAAAAAAGGTGACCGATCCTCCTACCTCCTAGGCGTCCTGGCTGGCTGTGACTGAAGATGTGGGGGGGGGGGGGGGGGGGAGAGATCGGGCCTTACCTTTGGTAGAGTTTACACAACCGGCCGCTAGGGGGCTGAGGCGGCTCCAAAACTAAACCTAGATCTACTTACCATGGGCTATAGAAATATAAATTTTTAACATAGAACATAAAATATATATAAATATAAAAAATAAAAGATAGAATCTATCACAACATTTATCTCACGATCCAGGGCGTACACTGAACATGGGGTCCTCTAGCTGGAGTCTGAAATAAAAAACAGACCTGCTGCGGGTCAAGCTTATACACTAGCAATGAGCTGCCATGGGCCCTAATATAACAATTAGGATATGAATTAACTAAATAAATAATTGTGATAAGATTTGAATTATTAATTCAATCTTCAATCAACTAAAATTTCCTTTAAAACCCACAAACACCGTCAAAATACTATTTTCCAGACTTAAAGACCCAACTCCCCTTAAAGATAAATAAATCTGATGTCATATATAAAATCAACTGTTTAGATTGTGACTCATCCTACATAGATCAAACTTGCCAATTCTTACATAGAAGATTATACCAACATGAATATAGCCTCAGACCCAACTATCCCAATCCTACTGCCCTACCAATCACTTTCATTCCACTAATCACAAATTTCATTTTATCAATCCCATTATCTTAGCTCAAGAACCTAATTTCCATCGAAGAAAAGAATGTCCTGGAAATGTATTATATATTTAAAACCAACAACATGGTTAACTTTAGAACTGACACCAATAACTTCAGCATATGTTATCGGAATATAATCACAAATTTTTCTTTTTTTTCTTTAGACTTCTCTCTAGTCTCATTCGATAACTTTTTTGATATTTTATTTGAGGCATTTGTTACCTTTCAGTCAACTTGTATAATTTTATTATTCTTAGTCTTTTCTCACTGTTAATTTGTAAGTTTTTCAAATTATTATTAATTAGTTCAGTGCTATATTTATGATTTGTTTTATGTGATATTAGTTTTTTTAAGTCTAGTTGTAATCTAAAATGCAGCCTCTACCCTTACCTGGATTCACCGCCCTTTACACCGGGTTTTTACTGTTAATCCTTTCACGTCCTTTTTTGCCTCCCACTTCCAATTCTTTCTACCTCCTCTGTATACATTTCACATTACTACTGCTTGACCAGTCTTATTTCTATCGTCAATATGTTTATACTCTAAGTTCAGTATATATTGTCCTGTAGTTAAACCCTGACCATATGCATAAATTACACCAAAGTAGTTGGTTAAACTATGTAGTTTTTATTAAACCGCACCTCACTAATTTTAATCCTAATTAATAGGGCTCGGATCGATATGCTCGATAAAATCTCCAGATATGCTCGAAAAACCATATGCTTTATGCTCGATAGATATGCTCGAAAAACCCATTATATGCTCGAAAAAAAAACTATGTGCTGTTAAATATGCAGAATATGTTGTAGGCATCAAGTCCTTCTTTTTAAAAGCAGCCTGGTTAGGGCCCGAATTGCCCCCCCCCCCCCCAATTCAAATTCCCCGAATTTGAATAAAATCAAACTATTTAGACAAAAACCACAAGAATATGCTATTCTGAAAACAGCCGTTTTATGCATTTATATGCTCGATAAATTTAAATACTGTTGGTCCCAGAGAGGTGAAAATACCACCAAAAGGCTTCTTTCAATGTGTAAAAAAAATATGCAAATATGCTCAAATCCTAGCCCTACTAATTAATAATTGTGTTGTTATGTTGGCAGAGATACAAGCTGCTGGTGGCTTGGAGGCTGGTAGAGTGGGGTCGAGGTAGACCTGCGCTACTCTACTGTGAACTTCTAGCCAGTGAGTTACTTCAACCTAAACCAGAGCAAGCTTGCTCTATCAACCCTGACCTGGTTCATCTTGTAGTGGAACTATCTTCGGCTCTCAAAGCACTCGACCCTAGTTCAGCACATGCCGTTACTGATCTCTCTACCTGTCCAGATCCCGACTGGCTTCAACAGCTTAAACAATTTGAATCAACTCTACCACAGGTAACTAACTATACTGGAATTTTGTTTCAGCTCTCACTACAGGCAATTTTAAGCTTTAAGAACGTGGAACTTTTTAATAGCTAAATTAAAATTAAAATTTTGGGTTACCATGAAAATCTGGTTTGATAATTAACTAGAATTTATATTAAGGTTTAACATTAGTGCTAATTTATATTAGATAAATTTAATTTTTTGGAAAATTGTGAACTTAGTATTCTTAAAATGTGATTTTAAACATTAAATACATTGTGGTCGATGTAGCGTATCTGGGGCATCATGTTTAGAAATGGATAAACTGACAAATATAATTGATACAAATTGCCTTTTTTATGGATACTTTTTCATTTAATACTTCTACATCGAAACCCAGTTAATCTAAAACACATACATATGCTGAAGATACGCAAAATCGACTTTTATATATATATCTGTGTCCCATAATTGAGGACTGAAGATCAGGGTGGCCACAGACCGGGAAAACCGGGAATACCGGGAAAAGTCAGGGAATTTCGGCCGACAGGGAAATGTCAGGGAAAAGTCAGGGAATTTTGACATAGGTCAGGGAAAATCTGCAGGCAATTAAAATCATTATTTCATAGTTTTAAAGCACAGAAACCTTAACTTTCTCGAAATTTCTTATAAAAATAAAAAATTCTGTATTTGGAACAAAGGCAGAAGGATTAACAACCTCTATACTTGGCAATTATATCAAAAAATCAGTCAAAGACAACTCAGACAAACTTTCTCATATACGCGTTCATAATTACTTAGCCCAGTGTTTTCCGTTTACTAGTTTTCGTATGTTGATTTAATTATTATTGAACATTTCATCAAAATTTATCATAAAAATAACTTCTCCTGGGCAGGGAATCGAACCCGGGTCTCCGTCCGCGTTTTAAGCTTTTTTTCTCAGGAACTAGATTTTTCCCGGGAAAACGGCATATATTGTTAGATTCGTATTTAAATGGACTACATTTTAGAATTTTTTTTATCAAAATCGTCGGAACCGTTTTCGAGAAATCATATTTTTTCACGTTTTTTCAGAGTTTTTGGAGTGTAGCGCCCCCAAATTTAGAGCTAAAATTCATTTCTCGATATCGCCTCGGGGTATGATTTTCCTAAACATGTGAGCCAAATTTCGTCAAAATCAGCCCAGTAGTTTAGGCTCCAGGTGTCTGCACAGACAGACAGACATTTTTTAAAATCCACTTTTTTGGACTCAGGGGACCTCAAAACGTGTAAATCCATCAAAATTGAATTTTTGCGCCAAAAATTGTAGTCCATTTAATTGCGCCAAAAAAAAAAAATAGTAGTCCATTTAAACTAACTTAAATCAAATTATAATTACTATTTACAACGGGAGACAGTCAGAGAACAATAGGCTTCAGCACCGAGATTCGAACTACGGGCCTTCTTTTTTCCAGTAAAGACGCTCTACCAAATAAGCTATACTGAAGAATAATTTCCTTTGTCGATAACGATACCTAGTCCCGAATTTAAGCTTTCAAATTTTCAAGTCAACATTAACGACATAGAACTAGAGTGAGAAATAACGCTTGTAATTATAAAGTACCTACCCAATTAGTACCTGTATCTAGTACAATCAATTAGAAATTCAATTTTTAAGTTTTTGGTAGTATTCATACTACGGAAGTTTAAATTTTAATTTAAATCAAATTATAACTACTATTTACAACGGGAGACAGATAAAGGAGGCTCGTGGTCGAATCCCGGTGCTGAAGTCTATTTTTCTCTGTCTGTCTCCCGTTGTAAATAGAAATTATAATTTGATTTAAATTAAAATTTAAACGTTCCGTAGTATGAATAGGTACTACCAAAAACTTAAAAATTGAATTTACAAATCTAACGATATAAGCCGTTTTCATGGGAAAAATCTAATTCTAAGAAAATAGCTTTAAACGCGGACGGAGAGAGCCCGGGTTCGATTCCCCGCCGAGGCGAAGTTATTTTTATGATACATTTTGATGAAATGTTCTATAATAATTAAATTTTTCTACGAAAAACATGAAAACTAATATATGAAAAACATTGGGCTAAATAATTATCAACTTGTATATGTATTCTATTTTAGCTTGATGATCTTTAACTTTTTAAAGGTAAATTTTGTAAAATAAATATCGATGATGGACAGGGAAAACCTGAAGTAGGTCAGGGAAATGTCAGGGAAAAGTCAGGGAATTTTGTCAAGCTTTATTAGTGGCCACCCTGAAGATGGAAAATGTATTAAGAGAAAAATTATAAAACGAAGAAGTATCCATATTTTGGTGCATTTTTGATGAATCTACAGTTAAATCTTTCATTTTTAATGTCCCAGTTTTTCAATCAACCTACATTGAATTAAAATAATTGTAAATATTTTTTTAATTTTATTAAGACATTTTTTTTTTTTTTTTGTCAAATTTTTACATTTTTGTGTAGAATTTGGTAAATTTTATAGATTAATTTATTTAAAAACCTAAACTTATCTTTTCTTGGTAAATACTTTAATTGTCAAAAGTATTTTCCTCCTCCCCCTCTTAACTTTTGAACGGTTTGAGATAAATTAATGAAACTTGGGAGATCCCTACCATGTAAAGGGGAGTTTATTTTCATGCAATCGTGCCCTAGGGGCAACCACCCACTTGGCTCCCAGGCCACCTAACTTTAAAATTTCATAGTGGAGTGTTTATTTTTAATTGCAGAGTTTGATACTACACGGGGGCATATCGATGGCACAGTTTAGATTCAGTGTTGGTGAGAACTTTTGTACAAAGATTTGTCCTTTTATTTGTTTAAGATCAGCTGTCTAGTTGGTTGTCATTTATATGAAGTAAATAAATTCAGAACTATTTTTTTTCTCACTAAATTTTAATATATATTACAATAACAATAATATTATTAACACTACATATGATTCAACAGAAAAATAGAAACATAGTATAAAAAGTTATTTTTATCTTGTAATTTTCTATTTTTGCTTCCCTAAAGGGGGCAAAATAGAAAAGTTTCAAGTAATTTTTTATTATTTTTCACCGAAGAATCCAAATATGCTATCAAAAATATATTCTCTAATTTGAAATTTTGAAGTTGGGTGGCCTGGGGGCAAAGTGGGTGGTTGCTCCAAGCGGGATTGCATGAAAACAAACTTCCCTTTACATGGTATGGATACCCCAAGATTCATTAATTTATCTCAAACCGTTCAAAAGTTTAGAGGGGGGGGGGGGGGGGGGAGAGACTTTTGGACCACCCTGTATAAAGAAGATGGAATGGGAGAGGGGTAGGTCTTCACTCTACTAGAGTCCAAAAACAACTGAATGTATTTAATAAAATTAAACTAATAAATAATGTTAAATATATTTAATGGAATAAATATAACTAACAACAGTGGTGCCTAGACCTATGCCACAAGCTGTTTGGTGTGTTCTTTTACTTTTTAATAGAATGGTTTGTACCTAATATGTCATGTAATATGTCATTGTATGATAATATGTCATCTTCCAACTCCACCTTTTTCCACCTGTATTTATTCTTTAACCCCAGATTTCATGGGGTCTTGGTCTCAATATTAATTGAAGCGAGCTTCTTACATTCAACGAAATATGCATCTTGTCTGTCTGTGTGTAACGTTTACGTGTCCGACGATAACTTATGTAAAAGTTGACCGATTTAGTTGAAATTTGGTATACATCTTCCTTTTACTAATACTCAGGCTAAGTTCGTTGGACAGCGTGATCCGTCCAAGAGTTCGTGCGCAATGCTCGCGTAAACGTGAGCTTCAAATTTAAAATTGGAATTTCAGGACGGGAAAAAATTCTATCATCACCTATTCGACGAGAAGAACATTTTTTTCAAATAACATTTTTTAGTAAAACCAACAACGACACTGCTATGAATTAATAAAGATCGCTAAAAACTATTAAAGCGGACCTAAACGTTTAAAATAGAGAAAACAACCTTTTTACCGATATCTTACGTTCTAACTTAACGATTTTAATAAAACTTCATGTACATCGTCTAAAGTACAATTGAAACAAGTATGTAAAATTTCAACTTGATACAAGCAGTAGTATTTGAGTAATGAAGTGATACATTTATAATAATTGTTTAAAAGCTATGACGGGTGGTTAAGATTGTTAGAGTCGTGTTGTGTGTAGGTTAGTTTAGGAAGTAAAGCTTTGTACCGAGTACCCCCACCCCACCCCACACTGCACTCTTCCACTTATCTTAAACTATTACATTCATCATGATTAACAAATTTCAATAGTCAGTATTTTATTGCTATACGATCGCTTCAATGATAGAGCCACGCGATGCCTAGTATTATGACTGATGTACTTATTCAGTGAAATTCGCTTATAACGAACCCAGATACAAAGATATTCTGGGTATAACGATTGGGATCAATGCATTTGGTTGGTTTCCTATATAACGTAGCATTGGGACAACCGACTAGAAAATACAACCGAATGAATACGTCGATTGAGAAAAAAAAACAGTCGACTGAATTCAATCGACTGAAAACAGTTTTATACAGGGAATAAGGGTATATGAATAAAGAAAGTCTAGAGTAGATAAAGGTGAAGTAAAGATATAGACTGAAACCGCAATTCGAATGTTTCAATCGAATGGTTTTTGTTTTTAATATAGGAGTGGTAGGGAAAGAGAACAACGATGGAGGCCGTAAAGGGCTCAGAGCTGAGGGGAGTGAGAGTGAGAAGGCGCTTGACACTCGTTATCTCCTAGCAAACTACAGCCTGATATAATATCGTTTTCATTCGAATGAAAAAATATAGACTGAGACTGAATCCAGTCGAATGTTTTTTGGTTTTGGGTTGGGGAAAGGAACACGGTAAAGGGCTCAGAGCGGAGGAGGGGTGAGAAGGCACATGACACTAGTTATCTCTATCTCGTTACTACTCAGGTCCACATATACACATCCGAATTACAACTAATACAAGTCCAAACTATAGACTGATATCAGTCAAATGAAAACTAGTTTTCCACAACCGAATGAATGAATATTTTAAAACAACCGATTAGTCGACTTTTTTCAGTCGATTGGTTCCCAACGCTAATATAACGATGATGGATATAAAGATAATTCGGGTAAAGTGATCTCATTTTAGAATTAAAAATGGTCATGCTATCAGCCTATAACAATGGATTTTATTTCACCTTTCCATCAAGACCCTTTCTTTATTGCCGCCGAAACAACAGTTCACTTCCCATTTTCTAAGTACATATGTATAAAAAACTTTCTTCAAATGTCAGACAAAACAACACTCTACTTCTCCCTTCCTTTTTCTAAGAATGGCTACTGATAGGAGTTCAGGAAATCTCTTTATCTGGTTTAACAGCCCGTTTTGTTATTCATCTTAACTAGGAGAGTCTCATTTTACATTTGGTTTCTTTCAGTTCGGACCTATTGTGTTGAAATGTCTATAAAACGCGCCGTTCATTATCTATTGCGGAAAAAGTGAAAATAATTAAACGTTTAGAATATGGTGTTTCGAACAAAGATCTGTCGGGAACTAGGAATAAGTCAATCGACCCTGTCTACCATTTGGAAGAAAAAAAGACCAAATAAAATGCTATTTTTAAAAGGACATTACATCCTGCAAGAGGATAAAATTGAGTCAACATCAAGACTTAGAACAGGCTCTCCTAGACTGGTTTAAAATTCAATGTTCTAAGAACATTCCAATAAATGGTCCGATACTTCAAGAAAAAGCTACTGAATTTGGTTGGCTTTTTTAAAAAAACATTTCCAATGTTCGTTTTTGCATTATAATATGTCTTTTTTTAAATCCTATTTTTATACCTTGCAGATTTGCATTTGCACATTAACATTATTATTTTTTTAATATTTTATTTTATATCGGATACAACTATGTTTGGATATAATGATCTGTTTTACTAGGTCCCTTGAAGATCGTTATAAGCGAATTTCACTGTATTTATTAAGTACATATTATAATATAATACTTATTAATACAATAAGTATATTATATAATGTAATTTGTATTATGGGTAATTATTTGCAGGAGGAAGAGGAGCCCATGGTTCAGCCCCCTCACAACCCAACAGAACAAGCTGCCTATCCTAATTTCGAGGTAAACTTTCTTACCATAATTTTTTAATTTAAGGATGGTGGGTTAGGTAACACACCAATACCATTAACAGAGAGCTCTTAGTAAAATTTTTTTATCATTACTTTTTTTTAGCCAGGGCCTCATGTTCCGATGTACCGAACTGGTGGAGCAATGGACACAAGTTATATTGGACAGATGAGACAAGATGAAGGACAGGTGATGCCCTTGGTTGAATCGCAACCTCACAGTTTAGAACCACCGGCTTCCACCTCTACTCCATCGAAACCTAACGAAATTCACCAGATTCCTCACTCGATGCAGCAAGGTTTACAATCCTTGCCTATGATGCAGCAAGGTTTGCAATCTTTGCCTCCGATGCAGCAAGGTTTGCAATCGTTGCCTTCAATGCAGCAAGGTTTGCAATCCTTGCCACCGATGCAGCAAACGATGCAACCGTTACAACAGCCTAACAGTCTGCCACCTGGAGCTACAATGCCATCTTACCCTCAGCCCAATTTCGTTTCACAACCACAAAGTTTCACAGGTCAATATTAATACTATTTTCTTACTATAAAAGAACTCAAAATGAATCAGAATATAATAGAAACCATTTAAATAACAAATTGAAACACCCAAACCAAAAAATGAAATCACAAATAGTTGGTTGGAAAGTTTCCTACTGACAAATTAAAATGAGAAGACTCTTTGGGCTAGTGACACACTGCGCCACCTGGGTGGCGCTACCCGGTCAGCAATGAGAATAGAATGCAACCTGCCACACAGTCTAGCCGCCACCTACAGGTGGCACCACCCGGTCAGCCCATGGTTTTCAATTGAGCCTGTCTGACAGTGCCACCCAAGTCCCTGCCACTCAGCCCCCACTCCTTCAATCAAATATAGGGGAAATCAAATCAGAGGCTAACTGCATCCCTCATATAAGTGTCTTTACTGGTCAAACTGTTGTTCAATATTCTAAGCAATTCGTCGAAATTTCCACACGACATTCGGCAAAAAATTGAAAATTAATTTTTTAAAAATTGTTACTGTCCTCTTTGATACGGGGGTTCACTGTAAGAAACAAACTAATATTCTTTTTGTCTGAAATTATTGGATGAACCCAAAACGCCTTTTTTCCTTCTTCTTTCACGAACATAATGATAAGCAATCACAGCTATTTCCTCTAGGTCCATTTCTCAACTGGTCGAAAAAAGTAAAAACTCGGGTGGCGCAAGACAGGTGGAGGAAACAAGTGGCATCAACCAGGCGGTGCCACCTGTGTGGTGCTGCCCTGGTGGCGAAGTGTGTCACTACCCTTGGATTTAAAGTAGGTACATTGTATAAACATAATACATTTTTTTGCTTTTGACAAGCAAATGCAAAAATTTAGATACTATGACTACCATTTTTGACAAAATCAGCAATTGGTGCTCTATATACACAACTGACCTGAGGTATTAGTCAGTTTTTCTTTAGTAAACTAAAGTCAGTGGCTGAGCCTGCAATTGTGTGATATTCATATTAGTATTATACTTTGTTTATTGATGGATTGATAACACTTAATAACTTAATAGTAGCAGTAGTATAGTTAGAGTAACTCTTTAACTATACTATAGGAAGGTTACTCAAATAGTAGATTATTTCTACCTCCAAACCAAAGCAGAAAAATGTATTTCTTTATCTACATTCAAGGCCTGAAGATGTCCAGGTATGGGTGAAATATAGCCAAAACATTTTTAGTAAATAGAAAATATTTTTATTTTCAACCTTTTTTCATTCCTGAAGATAAGAAAATCTAATAAATAAGGGATCAACTGAAGAAAATTGAAAAAATAATAATAATTTAATGTAAATCAAATTATAATTATCATTTAAATTTAATTAAAGCTATTTGTCCTAGTTGTAACTCCTTTAAAATTACAACTTGTTCGTATTCTACAATTTTTGTTTTTATGCTTTTTTTGTTTCTGCAGCTGACTGATGTAAGAAAAACAAATTATTTTGCATTTTATTTTGCTTCAAGCTAAAAGTAAGGGATTTTAATTTTTAGAAAGGGGAAATGCTTTAGTTTATTGGTGTAATATTAAGGTGAATCTAAACTTTACATTTTTTGTTTGAAGTCATATATTGTTAGGGGGACCATACGTTTTGACCAGGACAGTCCCATTATTTTAAGCTTTTGAAGGCGCCCCTGTTCTGTTTCTGAAAATGTCCTACTTTTTGGAAAAATTGGGCGTTCTATCATAAATGAGCAGTTATGTTGTAATTGGATAGCATACACACTCCAGTTTACCTGTGCAGGTTACCTGTACAGGTTTATCTGTCAAGTATACCTCAACGTATATATTCAGCTTAAGGTATCTGCTTATAGTTACAGCTATTTAATGTACCTACTTTACTGTCTCAATGACTCAACACAATATCTCTACAACCACAAAACCTATGTCCATGAAATTTCGTGAGTAGGTTCCTCTTAGGACTTGCTAATAAATAATATTTTCTCTATCTGCCATTTTGATTCAAGATGGATGCCGTTTTCACACAGAAATGGTTATTTCCAAAATAATAATGATGTTTGCCAAGAAAAGATTTTCAGGGGGGGGGGGGGGGGGGGGGTGTTATGCTGAATGGTATAACCTCTACGTTTCCTAGGAAATTATCAGTAAACTGTTACACCAGTAGTCTGACTCAATTACTAATTACAATTTTTTTTATATTTGCTATATAAGGGAGTCTAAATATTCTCGCTAAGCAAAATAATTTTGCCCGTGATTACAAAATGTTTTATTTTTAATAAGTGTTATAATTTATCATCAACATGTCTTAAATGAGACCATTTAATTTATAATAACATTTTTAAATTTTAGGTAGTATTCATGCTACGGAAAGTTTAAATTTTAATTTAAATCAAATTATAATTATTATTAACAAAGGGAGACAGACAGAGAAAAATAGACTCCAGCGCCGGGACTCGAACCACGGGCCTCTATATTTCCAGTATAGCGCTCTACCAACTGAGCTACACTGGAGAATAATTTCCTGTCAGTAATGATACCTAGTCCTGAATTAAGCTTTCAATTTTCCTCAAGTCTAGAAGTCAACATTAACGACAATAGAACTAGACCGAGAAATATCGCTTATAATTATAAAGTACCCATTTTGTACCTGTAACTTGTACAATCAATTAGAAATTTCATTTTTAAGTTTTAGGTATATAGAGGCCCAGGGTTGAAGTCCTGGCGCTGGAGTCTATTTTTCTCTGTCTGTCTCCCTTTGTTAATAATAATTATAATTTGATTTAAATTAAAATCTATAATAACAGTATATTGTAGTATTTGGACATTGCTTTTAAGTGTTTCAGTTACCATTTGGCTGTTATAATCTTCCATTTTTTTTTTTTTTTTATAAAAAATGGAAAGCTAAAAATTGGTTTGAATATTTAAAAATCCAAACTGAAAAGTGAAAACTTTGATTTGAATAAATAATTACTTTCTACTAAATTTTCCCTGCTAAATTGGAAAAAATATTGAATGGGAAATATCATTTCTTATTTCTATGTGTTTAATAAAGAAAGTTTAATTACATGAGGGATGTGTATTTGGGTATGACAGTTGTGTTGTATTTATATGTTCAGGTTACGATGAGAGTGGCTCTACGGAAGTGGACCACACTGGTGATGTAGGTGTGTTACAACCCTCGGCTTGGGAACCTGAGAAGCCTACGGAACCTCCATCACTGTCCTCCAACAAACAAACCAGCTTCTTCCATGCTTCGGAGAATCTACTACAGGTAAACATATCTCTAATATCCTCTTATCTGGCTTTTTTTCGGCACCTTTTCCCCTGACCACAAGCAGTTTTTATTGTGTAAAACTCACTTCTTTTTTATTTTCTGGGGGGCTTTTACACCCGAAGACGCAGGCCACTTAGGTGACCCCATAGAACAAACCTGGGTTTGGGACCAAAATCTTCACACCCTTGTGTGAAGATATGGTCGTTAACCATGACTCCCCTCCTAGTTGTATTACAACCAGGAGTGTCATTATCATGGTTTCCAGGCCGAAACCTGGTGGTGCCACTCTTTTGAGGAGCTTCCCACTTGTTTAAACAATGCTGGGTGGACATTGAGCAGGGTGCCTGGTCCGGGAATCGAATCCAGAGCTGCGGTCACCTTCTGACCCGGCTCAATGCTGCTTAACTTGCCTTATCACAAGGCGAGCGCTCTAGCCTCTGAGCCACCCAGGCCCCGTGTGAAGCTCACTTCGAATCACAAATTGTCTCTTTTTGAGTGCGCAGATGATCTTAAATTACTTACACCGAAGACTATCACGTGTTTAATTGAAAGATTTCTTTTTATAACATATAAGTATTGAGACTCCGCTGATCATAAATACAATTAAGAAACATCTCGATTGCATTAACATCGGTCTTGATTCTTGATGGTAGGTAAGGTTTTCTGGTTAGCAGAGCTAATGATTTAATATTTCCCTCACGCTTAGAGCATTCATTAATTTATTTTCACTCTGAATTATTCGGGTGATTCTCATTTAAAGTGCAATTTCCATGTCCTCGATGAATAACTGGAGTGTTTTTCACATAATTGACAGGATTTTTCTTCATGGTGATTCAGTTAAGCTTACAGAACTACAACCAAGCAAAAGGCGATTTTGTAACAACCGTAGATGTCCTTAAGTCAGTTGTTCTTATTCACTTCACTCTAGCTCATACATTAATAATTTTATTCAAAAACTTATTGGATAATTTTGAAGTAGGATCCTACCAGAATTAAAATATGTGGTAGTTATTAAAAATAATAAATTATAACTAAACAGAACTTAAAGTTAAAGTTCGTCCTTTGAAAAAATGTAATTACCGTGGCATTATATAAATGTTACCCTACACTGGTTGTGGCAGGGAGATTTTAAGTAGCAAGAGATTTTTGCAATGCCGCAACACTGGTTTTCTAGCCACGGTTGATAAGGGATGAGCTGAACCCTTAAGTTGGGAGCTAGCGCTAATTCCGAGTGTTCTTCCAGTTACACACCCTTTAAAACGTAATTACCGTACATGTTATTAAAGTCTATTTTCAAAAACTTTTTTGGTTAAGTTATAGTTCATTGTTTAGGCTTTTAAGAGTGCTATTTAATGGTGTATTAAAGTTGGGTTTTTATTTTAAACTACTGACCAAAGTATTTTCTTAAAGTGTGAAATGTAACAATCGTGCATGAAAAAGTGTAATTCACGTGGCATAATTACCATGTTTTAAGAAAACTTAATTCTGGCTTTAAAATTTGAAAAATTATTTCCCATCAGTCCGACATGGTGCGATATGTCTGAAATTAGTCCGAGAACATTCCATAATTTTTCATGAATTTCTTTACGAATTCAAAATTTTCAAATTTTTGATTCCTAAAATAGCACTTTAAATGAGATTCACCGTTGCAGTGCTGCTGATGAGTCAAAATGGTGCTAGACCCTCATAACTGATTCCCTTTTTTAATTGGTTTAGTGTGAAAGTAGTTGATAATGTTGGTGTATGTTACAAGCAGCATAAGGAGAGTCCGAGGTCGAATAGTACAGTAAGTATGAGCCCCGTATCTCCATGCCTGTCCTACCCTCCTGTACGTTCCCTGTCCAAAACCTCCATATCCACTGCTCCGTTCCTCGATCCCTGTTGCTGTTCGTGCTCACGCAGTTGCCTCTGCTCCTCTCCGCACTCCGTAGACTCGGATCACCACCTCCGTTCCTTATACATACAGTCTAAAATACTTTCGACTCGTAAACGTAACATAGTATTCAACGGAACCTTCCCTATTGACGAACCCATTTACCTTGTCGATCGATACATACCCCAATAACACTAGATTGAAATCTAAATGACAACCCACCAAAGAAACACCAAATAGAAACAAATCGCTCATATTGAATAACAAATTAATTAGCAAATTTATTAACACATTTAATATAGTGCTTACAAAGTAATTATAACTAATAATGCAGTGGATATTGTTTTAAAACTTGTTCTTTTACTTCAAAGCTTACCGAAAGTAACAAAAATGTTGTGCTCATTTTTGAAGAGTTACAAATTTTATACTTAGATAAATTTTATCTTAATAGTTGCAGTTTGAAATTCACTGCTGTTGTGAAGTTCCTTATGGTGAAAACAGAGTTTTAAAGTATGTGAAGTCCTTATATCTGCCTCCACTACTAAAAGTGTTTTCAGAGGTGTTGAGCATTAATATTAGGTTCTCTCAACTCAAAATAGAGTACTGAAGTGTACAGTACTTGTGGATTTTGAGAAAAAGTCATTATTAATAAAAATTCCTGCTTGGTCCCTAAACCACTAAATATAGAGAATTCAGTCAACTGTTTACATTTTTGGTCCAAAAATGAAGGTGCTCATGACCCCTGAAGACACTTCTGGTGAAAGCTAAACTTTATGTACTTATAGGCTCAGTGTTCACCAGAAGCCTTCGAGGTTTGTTTACCTCAAGTTCACAAACCTACAATCCAGATTGTAAGATTAATTGATGGTTATACCCTTTAGGTTTTTAAAATTATTTATATCAAATTATAATTATTATTAACAATGGGAGACAGACAGAAAAATTGACTCCAGCTCCAGGATTTGAACCACGGGCCTCCTGTATCGTTAACAACAGAGGAAATTATTCTCCAGTATAGCTTAGTTGGTAAGAGCATCTGTGCTGGAAATACGGGAGGTCCATGGTTCAAATCCCAGTGCTGGAGTCTATTTTTCTCTGTCTGTTTCCCGTTGTTAATAATAATTATAATTTGATTTAAATTAAAATTTAAACTTTCCATAATATGAATACTACCAAAAACTTAAAAATTGAATTATTATTATTATTATTTTTTTTTTTTTCAACTGATAACTATGTAACTTATTCAAAAAAATGAACTGAGAAATTGAAATATTTCATCAGGTTATTAGTCATTTTTAGGGTTTCGTTGGTAAAACCAAAAATAAGAAACCCTTATAGTTTCGTTCCTGTGTCTGTCTGTCACTCTGTATGGTTCCAATAACTTTTGAATAAAAAGAGATAAAAACATGAAACTTTCCAGTATTAAAGATCGTTTTGAGGTGCACTCAGGAAAAATATAGTGAACTCAAAATTATCAGCAGTTCAAATCCAAAATGGCAGATAATCATATCACGCACAAATTTTTTTTTATTTTTTTAAATTTTGAGTGGGGTATCAAAATGAAAGGTATTAAAGAGTAGATTACAAAAATATATATCACTTGTAGAAAGTGTTTAATATTCCATGCCATTTTATCAAAAAAACATAAACATTTTGCGTGCCCCCACTCCCCTCCTTATTCTAGCTAATTACATGTTCACAACACCAACGAAACCCTTTTTAAGTGAGACTTCACACACAAACAATTTATTAAGTGTGCTGAAGATAACGAAATTAGTCTTAAGTTTTTATTACTCTGTTATTAAATTTTTTTCCTAATTGACTTTAAAATAATATTATTAGTGTTTAAGGGACTTGTCTTATTTGTATAAATATAAGCAATATCCGCTGCTTTTCATAAGTTAATAATGATATACTGAATATTAAAGATAAAAATAAAATGACGGAGGTTAAGCCTATTATTCACTCACATGCCTTATTAGGACGAACTTAAATATAGATATAATTCAATGTAGACATTTCTTAAATCTTACTTTATTCTTGTCACTGGAACTTTTTGACTGACTCTTGAATTTTTAATTTAATTAGTATTATTAATTTTTAATTTAATTTAGGCTTGTAAGATGTAGGTGCTAGATAAAGAGGTGTGATTAGGTTTATGATATATCGACAATAATATTGATTAAAAATGTTGGAAGCCATTTATCGGAGATTAATAGCGATAAACAGAATTAATTAACTTTGTAGAGGATGGTTAGAGTCTTACGTTGGACTAAAGTTGTTATTAACTTAGTAGGTTGTTATCGTGTGGAATGCTTAGTCTTTTCTTGAACTGAACTAGTTATTAACTAATCAGGTTGTGAATTTAGTGATTTCTTATCAACATTTTGAGGATCTTATTAATAGTAAAGATACATTTTTTTTTAGCCAATTTTATCTGTTTATTGTCAAATATATTGGAGCAAGTGTTTTAATATTTACTTTTTCTTTACAATTTAACTTGGGCGGCCAAAAGAAAAAAATATTTCCAACTCCAGCTAGGGGCTTTACGCTCGATGATAAAAATATGATATTTTGAAATTTAAATTTCAGGTTCTCTGAACTTCTTAAAACTTCTAGTGTGTCCCACAATAGAGTACTGAAGAGGAAACTTTGGTTTATTTGTGGATTTTGAGAAAAAGGCATTATAAATAAAAACTCCTGCTGGGTTTCTAAACCACTAAAAATGATATGATTTTCTTGTATAGGGTGTTGAATTTATTAATTACTTTTTTTAAAAATAAAGAGTTACTATTTAAAAAAGAATTATATACCGTTGATTTTGACGATTTTTTAAAAATTGCATATAGTAAGCTGGCTTAATTTATGGCTGAAATCTCAGGAAGATTAAAAATTTGATTCATTACTTATTTACCAACATTTAAAAAGTATTACTGTAAAATCTCAGAAATAATATGCACTCTGAAAATACGTAGGCTGAAATTTCAGGAAGATTGAAAATTTGATTCATTACTTATTTAACGGACACTCTGGATAGTGAAGTAAATTGTAGAATAAGGCTCTGTTGGAGAAAGTTTTGGGCTTTAAAGAAAATTTTTAAGGGAAAGATCTCAGCACATATAAAAAATAAGGCTTTACAAAGCTGCGTTTTCCCCACTATTCTTTATGGGTGTCAGACATGGTCACTGACTCAAATCATGGACCGGAGATTAGTTTCAGCGCAGTGTCAGATGATAAGATCAATGCATGGAATCAGCAGAAGAGAAAAAATAAGAAATAAAAAAATTATTACTAGTAGTGGAACAAAGAGCCTGATGGTACAGAGCCATAATGTAAAGTGGAAATGGGCAGGCCATGTCTATAGAATGAATCCTGAAAGATGGGCAAGGGCAACTACAGAATGGACGCCATATGGATATAAGAGAAGTAAAGGAAGGCCAGCTAGAAGGTGGATAGATGAGTTTGTCGAGAGAATGGGGAAACTATGGCGTAGGACGGCTAAGGAGAGGCAAGGATGGAGAAAAGCTACTGCTGCGTTCTTAAATTAGGAATTTTTCATATGGTTACAACATAACTGACTCTTTAACCCCTTAATAGGGAGGCTCCTGCTTCGAAAGAAGTGTCGAGGGAGCTATTATTATTATTATTTATTTAAAAAGTATTACCGTAAAATCTCGGAAACAATATGCACTTGTGAAAATACATACGCTGAAATTTCAGGATAATTAAAAAGTTGTGAATAATGCACACCTGAAATTTGGGGATATTTTTATGCTTATACCATTGTACACAACATTCCAATTTTTAGGGTTTTCGTTGGTAAAACCAAAAAAAGAAACCCTTATAGTTTCGTTCCTGTGTCTGTCCGTCTGTAAGGTTCCAATAATAAACACGAAACTTTCCAATATTAAAGATCGTTTTGACGCGCACACAGGAAAAATATAGTGTACTCAAAATTATCAGATGTTTAAATCCAAAATGGCGGATAACTCACGTCATGCGAAAAAAATATTTTTTTTTTAATTTTGAGTGGGGTATCAAATGAAAGGTATTGAAGATTAGATTACAAAAATATATAACACGTGTGGAAAGTGTTTAATTTTTCATGATTTTGTCAAAAAACATCAACAAAAATTTAAAGAACATTCCATCTTTGTCTGTATAAGGGCCGCGGTATTTTAAAAAATGTTAAAATCAAAGTGTTAAGTGTATTTCCGAAGAAACATAAAAACATGTTTTTAATTCTGCTTAATTGGCAATAAAATGAGTTGTTATTGAATAAAATAAACATGCAGTAATTATTTAAGCAGCTTTAATTGGGTTCTTAAGTGTAAAAAAAAAAAAAAAATTGAAATACTTAAAAAAATTGTTGAAGATGAAATCAGGTGTGAAGAGTAATTTCTACGTTGATATTTTCTTACTCGTAGACGTTGAGTGTAGCAAGTAGTCGCACTATGGTTATTTTTTAATTGCCTACCAAAATAATAATGACAAAAAGTCAAGTTGGAATAATCAATAGTTTTATTGTTTTCACTCGGGTATAATAAGAACCCCTATTTTAGCAGAAAAAAATAGGTACAAATTGTGCGTATTATTTGCGAGATTTAACGTTACTTTTTTTTTTTTTTTTAAATAAAAGTATTCAGTGTTAATTAGTTAATTATATTTTGAAAAGATTATTAATGCTAAATAGATTTTTCAAAAAATTGTAAATAAAGAAATAATTAACTACAACAGATAAAAATATGATACATATATTATATTTGAAGGTATTCTTAACCTTGAATAGGTTTATAATAATATACTCTTTGTTTTCTGGTGATTAATGGTTCTCTAAGAGTAAATTTTCTGGAAAAAAGATAATTAATGTGTGAAATATAGCATCCTCTGACAGTTAAAATTACTTTTAAAGATAAAGACTTTTACAATATACTAATCATGTCAAGAGCTGACGGTAATATTTAAAGTTTTATTAATATAACATTTACACCAAAATTTAGTTTAGTTTAATAGAATTTTTATAAAGCCATTATCTTTTAAGGCTTCAACTATTAAAAAAAAAATGCTCATATAAATAATATTAGAGTGGTATTATCTTTTAAATCTATCAAATTTTATTGACAATACTTTCTTTATAGAAGAGTGCACTAAATTGTTAAGTACTTTTTTTATAGCTAAAAAGCATTGGAAATTGTTATATTTTATTGTTTTTACTTATCAAAATTTGTTGTCCCATTTAGGAGCAAACATTGAAACACATAATTATTCTCTTTTAATTATAACTACTCAAAAGAAATTAATATTTATTTTAAGAATTTTATTTTAACCCTCACAATATTTAGAAATTTTATTTTTTAGACTGGAATCACACCAAATACAATTTAGATTTTGTTTAAATAAATTACTTTAAACTATATTATTTTTAAATTTTTTGAATATTTAAAACCATTACTACGTTCACTCATCGTTGTGAAAGCGTTTTGGATCCGATTTATTTTTAAAATGAGTTTACACAACAAAAAAATACAAATAATCAATTTTTTTTATTTTGCTTCCGAGCTTACCGAAGGTAACGGAAGCTATGTGATCATTCTGAAGAACGAAAAAATTTTAAGGTCTCCGATTTCAAAAATTACAAGAGAAATCCATTTCAGACATCAGGGGACATTTTTCTGTCTGTCGGACATGTTCCGTGTCTGTCTGTCGGTCTGTTGTTCAATTTTTGCGAACCATCATATCTTAAAAACTACCCATCCAATTGTAATGAAATTTGGGTGTTAGACCATAATTAGCCCATTGTTGGTCCTATATAAGTTTCAACCTTCTGTGCATATTTGTTTCTCTTCCACATGTGCACAAACATACATTCATTTACACCTATAGCTTCAAAAGTACTTACCTAATTTGAATGAAACTTTTATAGTGTGTCGAAAGTAACCCGCAGATAGCCCCAGATTAATTTGAACCATCTGCGCTCTTTAACTTTTGCTAAATTGAAACTTTAATTCGTGTAAAAAATTAAAACAATTTTGACAGATAAAAAAAAACGGGGGAAACAACTAGACCAATTAGACAAAAAGCCAAAAATCAAAACAAAGTACGTGGATAGAATGCGAGGAAGCTATGTGCCACACCAATTGGCAGTCTGTTTTGATGTCTCTCAACGGTGCGTCATGAGTAAAACCTTCTTTAATGTCATCCAATACGCCCGCGAATTTTTACATTTCTTATTTACAATTTATTAATACTTTTTACAGGTTATTTTTATGTTAAGTCGAGGAAGGATGCAAATTTTATAGTAAAAAAGGTTATAATATAAAAGGTTTTTTTTAATTGTAAAACGTTTTTGCAGTTTAAAAATAATAAATAAATAAATAAAAATAAACGGAAGCTCAAAAAATCACACAGCTAAAAAAGTAGAAAAGAGTGAAATAACCTGATATCTCGATCCTCTCCTCAGCCTGTTCATATGGGAGTTATGAATACGATCCCCATTTCCGATCACCTATTTTTGGTGGTTCCGATTTGAACTGATACGATCCGTCGTTCTCTTTTCACACAGCGTTTTGAACTAGCAGATCGTTTTCAAAATAGTTTCCAAAATGATGTGTGAACAAAGTATATATTAGACATCAGTGTTGCTCTTTTACCCTGTTACTGCGGCTAGTTATTTTATTTTTTACTCTACATTGACAAAAAACACTGTTTGAAGTTTTAGTGACTTTATTTCTTCCCTCCCATAAGTTGACAATGATATTTGACATGCTAGAGTTCAACCAACCGCTAAAATATGTATAATGTACTAATAAAAATAAGTCTTAGATTAAAAATAGCTTTTTCTTAGTTTTTTTTAAGTTATTTATTGTTTACTTGACTAATTTTCTTCCCTAACATATATACTGTCAATGGGATTTTATACAATTCAAAATAATATCCTTTTATAATATAGAATAGATTGGTCAATATTTCAAACACTGATACATTAAATATTTAAAACAATATCAAATAGTAGATTGATTTAACATAATATTATCACATCTTGCTTGTGACTTTATTTATTCTCTCAAATAAATTGCAATGACATTTTTTTTTTATGAAATAAATAAATAAAAACATATTTATTCATTAACTTAACAAATAGTGTTAAACTTGTACTTAAATACATTTTGTGAAACGTCAATTATTACGTTTATAAATATGCAATTATAGTATACTGATTTTAGATGCATTTTTTCCTCGATTAGTTGGGTCTTCACACTTGCGATATTTCAATCCCTACTTGGATCATTCCCACTAGAATCTGTAAGATTCAATTATTAGTCCAGGAGATAGCGTGCAAAAAAGTGTCTGACTAACATCAAGCTAGAATTTTGTGTATAAGTAAATGTAGTTGTTAAACGCGGACAGAGAGAACCCGGGTTCGATTCCCCGCCAAGGCGAAGTTATTTTTATGACAAATTTTGATGGAATGGTCAATAATAATTCATTTTTTCTACGAAAACATGAAAACTAATATATGAAAAACATTGGGCTAAGTAATTATCAACTTGTATATGTATTCTATTTTAGCTTGATGATCTTTAACTTTTTAAAGGTAAATCTTGTAAAGTAAATATCGATGATGGTCAGGGAAAATCTGAAGTAGGTCAGGGAAATGTCAGGGAAAAGTCAGGGAATTTTGTCAAGCTATATTAGTGGCCACCCTGAGTTAGTCAAATATTACTACAAATCAAAGTGCTCCCCTATCAAGGGACAAACTGGCATCAACTTGATTTTTGGTCTAATAACTAATATAGTACGCAGGATCATGAAAATCCACAAAAAAGGGCGGGACATGGCTGCTCTCCACCGGTTTGTTTTTTTCAAATGCCTATTGCCAAGCTATGTTCTGCAGACGAACTTAGCCGACCACATATTCTTAAAAGGCACCATAAGATTTACTTATACACAAATTTCTAGCTTGATGTTAGTCACACACTTTTTTTGCACGCTATCTCTTTTACTATATGTATTTATGTACTTTCAAGAATTTTTATATATAACAATAACTGTTACAATGTGATCAGCTAGTCATTAAGCTTGAGAATGATAGGAAGGATCGAAATATCGCAAATGTGAGGCGTTAGAATTTTTCATAAAAGACCCAACTAATCTAGAATTTATACTACAAGGAACAATTTACTAATTCATAAATAGGGCCTGACAGGAATAAGCTTACCATTGTATGTAAAAACATTAATTATTATTGATAAAAATATTAAATAGATGACTGAACAAGCACAGTGTTGCTCCTTTACATTTATACTATTTATATTAGTGTCTTTATTTCTTCCCTCACATAGGTTGGTAATGACATTTTTTTAAAGACTTGTAACAAAACATTTGTATTATAAATAATTGGTAGAATGTTGTTTTTAAATAAGAGATAATAATTATGTTGTAGTTGTTTTAGGTACCTTAATTCTTCCATTCCATATGTTGGCAATAATGATTTTTAAACTAATATTAAAAGCAATACTCTTATAAAATTATACTTTAAACGGTTATATTTACTTAAGATAGGTGACAGAACTTTTAAGGGAGACTTGGTGAAAATAAAAAGGACGGAACCAAATAGTATTACTCTTAAATAAATCTATATCTTTAGAAGGGAGACCATGTCAGATTTTGTGACTCTACGTTTCGAATCCATTACAGGGAGAAAATCATGTAAATGGATTTCCTCATGTTTATAGATGTAAATGAAAATAAAAAGGTTTCATTATTTTTCAAATTTAAAAATAAATAAATAAATAAATAAACAAGCCACACCTTTTTTTTCAGATGCATTTTTTAAACTAATTTTTATTAAAAGAGAGGTTAAGATGGTTAAGAAGGTGTAGATATTAAATGACTTCAATATTTCATTTTAGAAACGTTTCGACCATTTTGATAAGGTCATCTTCAGTCTTGTTTTATTCTACAAACAAACATATAATATAAACATTAATTCAAGTTATAATTTTTCATTATAAATTTAACAATACCTTGTAATCTCACTGAAATCAATTTTTACTTAAGCATTTGCAGTTAATATAAAATAAAATATACTTACATACGTCATTATTTAAAATACTTTCTCCATAAGAGAGGGTCAAGAAATTGTTTTAAATTTAAAATTTTTTAACATAACTAACAAATATTAACAATATCTCATCTTATTATCTTATATAACTTGACTACAACACATCAAATTTACTAACTAATATTAATATGTATATATAAAAATAATAAAAATGTAAAACTTAGTGACATCCATACAATACCAGCAAATATTAATACAAGGATGTATTAACAAATTAATAGAAATTTTATTAATTTAATAATCTTTTATACTAATTTTTAATATATTAAGAGCCTAACTGTTGAGAAAGGAGACAGATTTTGTTGAAGGGTTTTTAGAAAAATGTTCTATTTAAATGACAATAAATTTTGAATTCGGCTCGGAGATTATTATGACAAGTATATAATTTTCTTTTTCATCAAAAATATTTTATATAAATGTTAATTGTAAAAAAAAAAAAAAAAAATCTATAGGACATATTATTTACATTGGATTTTTAAATTAAAATATTAATTAAAGGAATTTTGAAGATGAGCAACTGCATTTTGAAGATGATCAACTGCCTTTTATGTTAAAAACATTCCTTCTTTAGCATCGGTGAAAAAAAAAATGCTTATGAAAAAAAAGACACATTTTAAATTAGTCACCAGAAAAAATGTCACCAGAAAAAAAACCATTTTTTTTACATCTCTTGTCATGTACCACTCCCATGAACATAATCCCTGTAATTGGTTCGAAATATTTAGAAAAATTTCTAAAATCTTAGACACAGTTCCCCCTTCGGAAGATTTAGCTTTAAGTATTACTGTTCTTTCTTCCCCTTTAGCTTTTGAATCCTTACCGTATGATTTCCTTCTATTTCTTTTAGTAAAATTTTGTTGTTTTTTATCACTAGTGTTATCAATTTCCTTTTGATATCTTTTGTTACTTTAATTTTATAAATGAATCGATCTTTATTGTTGTGTGTTTTGTTTTGTAATAAAATGTAGTTTATTTTCAAAGATATGTGTAGTTATTATATCGTTAGATGGAATTGTTAAAAAAAATTGCAATGTGTTTTATAATAAAAAGAAACTTGACATTTTGATACTAATTATTAAAAAAATTTAAAATCAAAATGTTTAAAAAAATTAAACAATTTTTTATAAATTTAAATAAAAGTTGATTAGTGTTAGTAGTTTATTTTTGTTTTATATTAATGATTTGATAGAAATGGAAAAATTATTTTTTAGATTTTATGAATTTGTTATTTCCTAGAGACTTTTTTATTTTTAAGAAAAGAAAATTACAGTATTTAACACCAATAAAAATAAATGCTTATATTTCAATACTTGTTTTATATACATCCTGAAGTGAATTATTAGATAACACCTAAACTAATTAATACAAATTAGGTTTCATTTATTTTGTGCAAATTTTAAATATTCCAGTCGGAAACTCCGTGATAAAATTAATGTTGTTCAAGAAATAGTTTAAATTTGATTGGGTAGAGAGAAAATTCACCAAAAATGTTGCTTTCGACAGGCAAAAATAAAAATTTGGTGATAGAATTCCGGATTTGTTTGGCGCCCCTCTGAAACCGGCACTGGGCAAATGCCTAGTCTGCCCATTTTTCAATCAGCGACTGGAGGCTAGGTTAACGCTAAGTTGGGGCCCCTTGACGGAATCAGGGATTGAACCCCTATAATAATATAAGATAAGCTCTTGTTTCCAAAGTACAGATGATAACAATGACCTGTAAAAAGCTTTAAAAAGATGGAAATTCAATTTATTTTTATACTAAGTATGTTTTGAAGAGTACCCTGCTCCCTGACTTGTCGGTATACTATCGGTGGAATCTTGTAGTAACAGTAGTGTCATGGTGTGATTATGTCGTTGTCAGAAGAAGATAGTACTTTACTGCTTCTGTTTTTACTGCTTGTTCTTACTGACTCTCTGTATACCGATCCCTTACTGCCCCACTCCCACACATACCACCCTAGTCAGGGAGCACTCATTAAGATATAGGTGCTCGGTAAAGAATCTGTACTGAATTGGTACCGAGTGTACGAGCTTACCGATACCATACCGACAAGTCAGGGAGCGGCGTTAGACAAAGATAATTAGGCGAAGATTTCAAGATCTTAACCAGTACTCCTTGTTCCAATATTTTGTGAAGAAACCGCAGACCTATGATAACATTAATCGAAGAGTTTTTGTGTCAAATAAAATAATGGTCCTACCATGGAATTTAGCCCGAGTTTGGTTTATTGTTGTCACACCTGACTCTTCCACATTACTAGCAACCTCTTTTGATATCTCAAAAAAACAAAAAAAAAAAAAAAAAAAAAAAAAATATCTTATCTTTCTAGTACAAGGAAAGTAATTCATTTTAAAGAATTTTCCGGTGGTGACTGCTTCATGTTCGATGTGCTTTTCGCCTTCTATACGTAGTGAAAATATACAATTATAGCATTAAATCAAATTTTTTGAAGAAAAAACAGAAAAAATTGAGTGAAAATTTGGCATAGAATATCAACGATATTTAGCTTAATACCAATCTAATTACTTCAATTATTATTATAATTTCTCAATTGTTACTCATCACATTGCAAAAGATTCATCGATCTAAATTTTTTAATTTTCTTTAGTGAATATGAAGTATCAGAATTTTAAATAATTATGGTGGTAATGAACAATAAACAAACAATGATTTATAAAGTTCTCTTCAAAATGTTTTTAACAAAGTTCGCAAATACTTTTCTTTATTTTTTTGTCGACTTTTAAATTTTATTTCTTTCCATTTGAACATTTTGATTGATTATATTAAACCCTACAAATGTGTGTATCCTGTTTCGAAAAAACAAAAAAAAAAAAAATCATAAATTGTATTAATAATTAAACTAATGGCGTTATTTTACAATGTTACATTAACATCATCAGGTAAGATAGATCTTTTAAACACAAATATTGACAAATTAAAAATTTTAAACAAATCATTTCTTTTAATTGCACTTTATTATTTTTATTTTTTATTTTTTCGGTATTATTAAAATAGAATAAGAATACATATATTTTTTTGTTTAAATCAAATTATAATTATTTTTAACTACGGGAAACAGACAGTGAAAAATACACTCCAGCGCCGGGATTTGAACCACGGGTCTCCTGTATTCCGTAGTATGAAAACTTAAAAATTGAATTTCGAATTGATTGTACAAGGTACAGGTACTAAATGAGTACTTTATAATTATAAGTGTTAATTCTTGGTTTAGTTCTAATGTCATAAATATTGACTGTCTAAATGTGAATGAATATTGAAAGCTTGGATTCGGGACTAGTTATCGATTACGGCAGTGGAAAATCATTCTCCTGCGTAGCTTAGTTGGTTAGAGCATCTGTACTGGAAATACAGGAGACCCGTGGTTCAAATCCCGGCGCTGGAGTGTATTTTTCACTGTCTGTTTCCCGTAGTTAAAAATAATTATAATTTGATTTAAATTAAAATTTAAACTTTCCGTAGTATGAAAACTACCAAAACTTAAAAATTGAATATATTTTATATATATTTATTAAGTGCTTGTTTCGTGGTTTATTATTATTATTATTATTTTTAATAATAAAAAAAAATAAAATACTAGAAATATTTAATGGACATTTAAAAAGTTATCTCATTATGAAACAAATTTTTTTTTTTGGATCCTCGTTCACTGGTCCCTACCAAATTTTATTAATTTTTTTTTCTTTTTAATTTTTTATTTTTGCACACTTTAAATCCAAATGCAAATTAAATAATGATGTGTGTAAATTTATTCATGATTCAATTCTTTTTTTACAAGTTCTTGTAGTTAAGACATGTGGTTAAGCTTTTTACAGTGGGCAAATCAAAAAACACTGGTTCTGTATAACACAGTTAATCTTAGTAACTGAAGAAAATGGTCTCTGCGGCGGGACTGCGCAGTGCAGCCGTGCAGTACTGATGAATTTTGATGAAGGGGCGCTCTTCCTCTTAAATCATCAGACGAACATAATTCAATTGTAAGGAGGATTGGAAAATTTTGATTTTTAAAACATAACAATTTTCTCTTTTTTCTTTTCATGGGGATTTAAAAAAAATATATAAAAATAATAATTTTAATTCATATAAAAATAGAAATAGTAGAAATGAGATTGTTAAAATTGTAAACAAACAAATAATCATATCCTAGTGCAATTTCACATTAACCTTAATATACCACCTTTTTAAGGCCATGTTTTAACATTACATCTAGAATGTGTTCCTCTACTAAAAATTTCTGTTATCTCTAATGATGCTTTACCGATGTTTTTCCATGTTTGATTCAGGATGGCAGCGATGCTGGGAAAGTTGCAGCTAAGTCTTTATCGGGTCAGCAAGCCGCTCCGAAATCCGATGAGAAAAAGAAATCCGATGCTGCTAATGGCAGCAGTGGAAGCAGCTGGCTTGGAGGCATTTTTGGAAAACTGTCTATGAAGCCTAAAAATCAGATGATTTTACCTGACGATAAAAATCCTACGGTAATCTTTACATGCATTTAACTCTTTCTTTGTGTTTGAGTGTGAGTGAAACAGCACTGCCGAGTGTGGAAGCTTTGCCACACTTAAGTGGCCATCGTTGCGGCATTTACCTTTTTACATGCTTTTCATCATAACTTGATTTTGTTCCTCTTGACAATTAAATATATTTTTTACTACGTTATTATTAGCTTGCTTTCTTGTTTGTTTGTTTGTTTGTACGGTACAAATCTGGCAATCGATTTCTAACTAACTTCCCGAATACCTAGACATTTGAAACTTTTAGCATAGCTCAGAACACGATGACAATGCATTATTTTAATACTTTTAGCCATCTTTCAGCAGAATTTAATTGGTTTTCAGCCAATTTTGCTGTACGGAAAGTTAGTTCGGAAAAAATCCGCAAGTTATTTTATTTGTTTTGCCATATCCAATATTTACGCAATCTTCATTTTGACGGGTCTCAAATTTGTGATAGATAAACATTGAATGACAACAAAACAGGAAATATCGATTATATTGTTTATCGATTATATTATTTATACTATTTCAAATATATCGATGGCACGCTTTAGATTTGGTGTTGGGGAGATCCGTTGTACAAAGATTTGTCCTTTTATAGGTTTAAGATCAGCTCTCTAGATGGTTGTCATTTATGTGAAGTAAATAAATTCGGAACTATTTTTTTTTTTCACTAACATTATATATTATATAACAATAACAATTATATTATCAACATTACATACGATTGAACAGAAAATTTAAAAACGTAGTATATAAAAAGTTCTTTTTATCTTGAAATTTTTATAAATAAGAGATAAACATTGAATGACAGCAAAACAGGAAATATATCGATTACATTATTTATTGATTATATTATTTAAATTACATGTTGAATTAAGAAATGTTCTTTGCGTTCTTTGTTGCCCATGAGTCGACCACCTTACACATATCCCAACAGTTGCAAATATCAAAAACTAGCTGTTCCTTTTGCCTCCTTATGGAATGCTTGTGCTATCTTATGCAGATACAGATATTACCCAGGTGCTCGTCTAAAGTCCATGCTTATCTAGAATAGCTTGCTTTTAATTAAATCATGTCTCCAAAAACCCGTCCCTAACAACTCTTATTGTTTGTATATAGATAACTAATTTGTTTATAGTAATAAATTTCAACGTGAACAGTGTTATTTCACAATATGCCTCAAATCTAAGTACATTTTAAATGTGTATTTCTCCAATTAATGCTAAACACAACTGAATTTGATTAATTTAAAATTTATTATGATCTAACTCCTGTAATTCCTGCTGGTATTTCAGAGCATTACTATGAGTAAACGAATTAACACATTACCTTGGATTACTCTTGAAAATAAATATCAGATCTGAAGGAGGTCCAGATATGGGTAAAATATAGGCGTTTATAACCAAATATAATCTTATAGCTTTTTTAAAACAAATTTAAGAATTTATTATCCTCTTAAGGCCAAAAAAGCAATTCCAACTAGATGGGATCAAAACATTAAATGCTCCTTAATAAAATTCTGTGTCTTGATAGACAATAGTTTTCTTAAGGTTCTAATGTTCTTTTTGTAGAACTCCATAATAAGGTTTAAAGAATGGACTTTAGTTCTACCAAGGTTTTTTTTAAAAAAGTAATATATTTCAGAAGTTACTCCATCATCAGGCACAAAAACAAAGACTACATAAATAGATTGCACTAAAATATAAAATTTGAAGTATAAATAACATATAATATCTCTATAAAAATCACAATAAACACAGTACACAAGTATAGGTTAAGGTATGATAAGATAAGGTTCATGAGGAGGTTATATCAAGAGGTTAGGTTATTCCAATGTTGTCTTTCATCTGTTGAAACTGCTTAAAAAGTGGGGAGTCGGAGACTTCTATCTGTTCATTTAATGTAGTAACTGCTGGGTTGTGGGCTGACAGATATATTTCTAAGGCCTCAAGCTGATTTAGCCTGAGACTCTTTTCTTCTTTATGGAGGAGAGATGCATCATCTAGGTTGAAATTGTGGTTTAGGTCAGTAAGATGCTTAGCAAATGCTGAATCTCTCTTATATCTGTTCAGTATAGACTCTTTCTGATTCTTGGTTCTTTTAATTAATTCAAGTTTATTCTGTAGGGTAACTCTTCTAGAAGGTAACGTTTTGGTGGCAAGTAAATGGTTGACGTCCCTAATGTCCTATTCTAATTTTCTAATTTCTATACTAAGTTTAGTAATACGATTTTTGGTGGCAATATGCTCTGACCATCTAACCTTTGCTGGCCGTAAGGTTCTTCCGATATATTCTGCATTGCAGTTCGAATCAGAACATTTAAGTTGATAAACTCCACTATGAGTACCAGGGGAAGATTTATCCTTCATTTTGGAGTTGTCTTTTAGACAACTCCAAAACACATTGTGTTTATTGTGATTTTTATAGAGATATTATATGTTATTTATATTTCAAATTTTATATTTTAGTGCAATCTAGTTATGTAGTCTTTGTTTTTGTGCCTGATGATGGAGTAACTTCTGAAATATATTACTTTTTTAAAAAAAACCTTGGTAGAACTAAAGTCCATTCTTTAAACCTTATGTCTTGATAGAACGATTTTGTCCTTCCAATGTCCACTGAATTAGTGAATGTTTACACTAATAGCCGATGAAATACCAAAAGGGTTCAAATAGAGTGGATAATTGCACAATTGTTTATTTTGTATTTGCAGATAATATTTGATGAGAAACGGAAGCAGTGGGTGGATCGGGATAGTGAAGGCAGTAATGAAACGAAAGAATTAAAACCTCCTCCCATGGGCGGCCCTCTCGGCATGTCTAACCCAGGCATACCTCAATCCAATCCCGGCATGCCTCCGAATAACCTCGGCATGCCAATGAATAACCCCGGTATGCCAATGAATAACCCCGGTATGCCTCCAAATAACCCAGGCATGCCTCCATCTAACATGACCAACAAGTACAAACTACAGAAAGGAAAATGTAAGTAATACTTTATTATTAATCCTATCATTTCTTTGCACTAATAAAATAATTTGGTTTGTACTTTGCTGAAGCAATCACTGTCTGCCGGAATATACTTGTGAGTATGCACTGATAATATAGTATAAACAAACTAGGCTGTCAGTAAGGTGAGCTTGCATTCTTGTCCCAAATTTAGCAATGAAAGTGTTAATACAGTAGAACCTCGCTTACACGACCCTCAATAACTCGACAACCTCAATTACAAGTGCAATTTTCAAATCCCCTTGAGATTGCCATAACACATAATGTTAAATTAACCTCTACTACTCGACCATTATTATCCAAACAACCTCAATAACACGGATTTTTTCCAATTTCCAACGTAACTCAGAACCTCTATAGCAGGTCGTTTTGAGAAGTCAACCTCCGTGTCTCTATACAAGAATGGGTCGACCTTGAACAAGTCTAGACTTGAAAACCCCACCCATTAACCTCAATAACACGACTGATAGCCAAAATAACCTTGATAACACGACCCTCAACAAAAAGAGCACCTTGATAACAAGACTGTTTCCCTAATCCCCTTGAGACACTTCTTATCGAGGTTCTACTGTACAAGCAAAGGTATTATACCAAAGTTTTTGGTGGTAGAGGTCGGTACAGCCACGATAGTTAAAACATATTTTTTTGTAAGTAGAGTAGATGGTTGCTTGTATCGTTTAATTTAATTGCTGTTTGGTCTTAAGGGAAAATAATACACTCTATTCAGTGATATTTCGACCCCTCCGTGGGTCATTCTCAAGCTGATTGACGAAGATTATACTACATTGAAATCTTCGAATTTAAAATTGATTTGCGTAAAAAGAAGTGAAGAGAGTGAGACAGAGGGCAGGTAGCCAATCGAAAGGGGAGGGGTAGTTAGGCCCTTCTGAGCGCGGTAGGGGGAGACCCTATACCAAGAGCGGGCAGACTGGATCGCACACCTCCTATATCCTCCAAACTCCCTGTTACACGTGTAACGCTTTTTGGTGTCAATTTTTATTAACGCTTTGAGTTCATGTGCCATAGCCAAGACATGTAAATGTCAATGCTGTAGGACTCCATTTATCCGGACACGTGGTAATCAGGAACCCTCGGTAATCTGGACGGTTTTCATGGAGACTGAAAGCTCCTAACAATCTCTAACACTTGGTTACTGCATTATAGTTTTATTTATAGATTGGTGTGTTTTGTTGTTAATGTTGCAGCCATGAAGAGTAACTACGTAGACATTCTAAGTAATTCAGGAGTTAGTTCGAAAGTAAACAGCAGCATGGACCAAATGATGCCTGCCATGGCTCCTACATCACACTCAGACACACCCACGCCTAACCCTAACTACTTTGTACCACAACCAGGTATGTCCTACTTTCTACGTCTTGCCTATTACAATAAGATTCAAGTCAAACTTCCTTTATTAGCAACAGCAGTCATTTGTTAATTTTTCATTGTTCAATCAAAAGCATTAAACAACTAATTCAGTAATTGAAATTGAATTTAATGAAGTTTGTTTCACCTCATATGTGTGTAACAACTATTCATAGTAAGGCGGCCATACACGTTGGGGTATACCTGACAGTTAAAGCTTTACAGTAAACCTGTACAGGTAAACCACAGCATGAGTGCTGCCAAGTTGTGAAAGCACACAACCTCTGGTTAACCTGTCAGGTACCACAATGTGTATGGCTTTAGAAGTAAAACTAAAATGGTAATTGTAGATGAATGTTGGTCCCTCAATAATTTAATATTATGTTGCTTGTTGTGGGTCTTTAGGGGTGTAATATAGACAAACTCTCTCTCAAAAAAATCCATACTTTATCATGATTAATGTAAGTATTTCACATTGTTATCCACAAATTGTTTTATTCTGATAATCTGATTATAATTTAAGGTAAAATATTATAATTAAAAAAATGAGGTTGTTAATTAGCTATATTATAAAAAGGAATTGTTTTATGAATTGTAAATATTATTTTTTTCAATTTTAGAATTATAAAAATAAATGACTAGCGAGCACAAACGAGCTCCTCACATTCAACAAACTATGCATCTTGTCTGTCTGTAGTAGGGAGTCAAGTGGTATGGAAGGGCTTTGGCTATTTAATCTTCTTTTAAAAAATCTAACTCACACTTCTTTTCAATCCATTATATTTTTCTTTTATAACAATAAAAAGGGGAAACATTCTATCGTCATCTATTCGATGAGACGAACATTTTTTAGTAAAACCAACGGCGACACCGCTATGAATTAATAAAGATCGTTAAAACTATTAAAGCGGACCTAAACGTTTAAAATAGAGAAAACAACATTTTACTGATGTCTTATGTTCTAACACGATAATTTTAATAAAACTTCATATACATTGTCTAAAGTACAATTGAAACAGGCATGTAAAATTTCAACTTGATACAAGCAGAGGTTTTTGAGTAGTGAAGTGATACATTTATAATAAATAGTTTAAAAGGTACTGCGGGTGGTTAAGATTCTTATAGACGTGTAGTACAGGTTTATCTGGGAAGGTAAGCTTTGTATCAAGTACAAACAAATACCCACACTACTCTCTACCACTTATCTTCAACTATGACATTCATCATGATTAATACAGTAGAGTCTCGTTTATCCGGACCCCGCTAGTCCGGACATCCGTATAATCCGGACGGGCCAAAAACTATGTACAAATTGGAACCAGGGCCTGTTAAGATTTATTAATTGTTAAGATAATTGGAGTTTCTGCTTTTATTGTCCATTAAAATGTATAAAATTGTTCCTAGTATAGTTTATAGGTGTATATTCAAACAGTCTAACACGAGGAATTCCCAGTATTTTGTTAAAAATTAACAGATTTAAGAATAAGTAAGAACATCGATAAATCTGTTTCGGTTCCATAGAAATGTAAAGCGGAAGATATAAAGGAAGTGTATTCCAGGAAATACAATTATATGTGACTGAGATGGGGAAGGGTTTTAAGAAACATGTAGTGGCGGCTCAACCCAGTTCCGTGAAATTTTGCCAAGCCAACAATGTCTAATGCCTCAACTTTTTGTGAAATGATTATCGCTCCTAGAATTTCATATGGGAACTCAGCCTGTTTCTCAGGAAGTCCCTTCTATACCTGCCACCTGCGTAATTAGATTCTGGACTGGGTTCGGTCCCGTTAAACCCGGATTAGCGAGACTCTACTGTATTGAGTATTTTATTGCAATACGCTCGCTTCAATGATAGAGCCACGCGATGCCTAGTTATATAATAACTGTAATGTAATAAATTATTTAATTATAAATATAATATTTTATTAAAAAATATTAATTTACATTAAAATTTATTGTGTGCCTTACAGAACTTTAAATTTTCTCACGGCCTTGGTAAATGAGATTGTTAGCTTTTGTAGTTAAATACTGAAAAATCACATGTTGACTATTTTTTAATTAAAATATTACACAAAGTGTTATTGAGAATGAGGATGAAGGCCCGAGATGAGTGGAAGCAGGTGTGGGTAGAGTGAGGGGAGCCGCCCAGCTATTGAATCTTGTTACTTTTTGGGGTTTCGTTGGTAAAACCAAAAATAAGAAACCCTTATAGTTTCGTTCATATGTCTGTCTGTTACTCTGTACGGTTCCAATAACTTTTGAATCAAAAGAGATAAAAACATTAAACTTTCCAATATTAAAGTTTCTTTATGACGCGCACACTGGAAAAATATAGTGAACTCAAAATTATCAGCTGTTCAAATCCAAAATGGTGAATAACTCTCGTCGTGCGAAAAAAATATTTTTTGAATCTCATTCACGAATTAGATTCCGGAATCCTAGTGTGAATGAGCCCTATGGGTGAAATGAGGCATGATGAGAAAGAATCTGGTCAAGTGGTAAATGTATTAATACATTTAATTTAGGAATTCTTTACCTTTAATTCGGGTATAAATTCACTAAAATAAATCTTAAAAATGTAATTTGATTTCTTTTTAAAATAAGTAATAATTAATAAATAATATAATAATTAATTGATTTGTTTTACAGTGGACGGTTCAGATAAAGGACCTTACCAGGTGCATAATGACAACAATTATCAGGGACAGGTAAATTAAATATTTTACTATTTACAGTTAAATTTAACAATAAGTAATTAATGCCAAAATTAAATTTTCTACTATACAAAAAAATTAAATATTACAAAGATAATTAATTATATATATTATTAGACTGGGATTTTTTTTTTTTAAATGTAAATATTATGAATAAAATTGGGTAAATTTAAAGAATCTTGACAACAATTGGGATTTAATTATGTTTTTTATGTCTTCTCTTTATCTTTCTTTTTAAATTCTTTATCGGTCTGAAATTTTAAATGTAAAACTGTATGTTGAAACTATTTTTACTTTCTTTTTGTTGTTTGTTTTATTATTTACTTTTATACTTCTTTACTATTAAAACTATTTACTTTCTCACTCTTGAATTAGTCTATATATTTTTTAGTGTATTTGAAAAACCAATTTGCTTGTTAAAATTATCCTGTAACACAATAGGCTCAGGGTATTTTTTAATATTTTTTTTTCTAGGATATGTTGGAATCGACACCTTTTTGATTAATATTAGTAGGGATGTGTGATGGACCACTTAGGTGTGAAAAATATACAATTACATCATTTTCAATGAGACATTTCGACCCTTCATTTTAAGGTCATCCTCAGTCATAGTTTATTTCTGAAATAATCACAATTGCCAATTAATACACAATAACTTTGGTGTCCATGTTTTAGGATACAATTAATTAGAACGTTATTGTGTATCAATTGGCAATTGTGATTATTTCAGAAATAAACTATGACTGAGGATGACCTTAAAATGAAGGGTCGAAACGTCTCATTGAAAATGAATTGTATATTTTTCACACCTAAGTGGTCCATCACACATTCCTACTAATATTTTTTTCTCTCGTAACAACACTGTTTTATAAAGATGACTCATCTACTTGTGAGTTTGTTTGTTATAATGGTGAATTGTTATGAATAATTCTCTTTAGACTCTGTATTTATTATATTTTATTGTAATTCAATTCTATATTTATTATACGAGTAACTTGATTTTCAAATAAACACATTGGTGTGTTTGTTCTATTAAATTATAGTTGAGTAATGTGTGCTAAACACTTTAGTGTGTCAGTTTTATTGAATTGTTTGACGTTGCTACAATTTTGTCAGGGACAATTTTTTTCTGTATTCGTTGAAGACTTCATTTTTCCAAAACTCACCAATTCCTTTTCGGTTAGTAAATGGTCAATCTTAGAATTCAGCTGTGACAATCCACCATTGTCACAAACCCATGAATACTTATTATTACAATTTTGAAACTAAATCGTTAAGTGTGAGGAAAGTATTTATTTTAATCTTTACTTTTATGGACTAATTACTTCCTATGACATTTTAAATTTCTTGAGTAAAATGTGTGTTAACTTGTTGTTGTTGTTTTTTTTTTTTATTCTTAATTTATGTTGAACTTTTTTAACTAATAACTTATTTTTGTTTCTTTAAAGAAAGGTTTATTAATAATTATGTTGATTTGTTCTTTTACTTTTTGATTATTTTATTTTTTGTTTGGTTAATTACTTTTTTAATTTTATATGTTTTTTTTATTTTTACAAAGAGCTGATCATGTATACGTAACATTTGATGTGAAGATCACTGGAAAGATTTGAACTTAATAGAATTATGCCATCTAGGGTATTAGGATTGCTTGTCCATATTGTGGCAGGTTGCTATGTCTTTAGGCTTAGATAATGCGTACTACGCACTTCCTTCAAATATGCAATCGCCCACATTACCTTACATAAATTGGTTTTTAGGCTGTCCTGTAAAATTGCATTTTATGTAATTACCTGGTTGTTCCACCAGAGGAGCAATGTATAGACTATGTAATAAAGTTGGATAAAATACTAATTAAATATTTGCAATTCTAAATAAAATGTCTAAAAAGGTCCTAAAAGCCAAACATCACACACCAAGTTTTTCTTTGGCATAATTTGAGGTGATTGCTCCGTACATTGTGAAATAGGGGAGGTTGTCTTACCTCAGTCACTTGCCCCAAACTTAATTCTAGGGAGAATTTTTTTTTTTTTTTTTTTATGATTTTAAATACTTAGCAACCTTCTCATCTTCACCGGCTATAATATCGGTAATAGTTGATATTTGCTAAGTGCCTAAAGAGATTGCAAATTCTAATGCAATACTCAAATTCAATTTAATCCAAAGTCAATATCCACATTGTTATCTATATAATAAATACAACTAAAACAGTGGTCTTCATATCTTATAAGTATGGGATTAGCTCTTGTTGTATTCAATAGCTATAATTTGCTGTAATAATCCTAGTATTGATCTTAATATTAAAAGTAATATGTACAGTGAAACTTCCCTGTAAAGGACATCTGGGGGGAAATAAAATTTTGTCTGATGATCAGAAGTGTCCTCTACTGGGAAATTCATGTTATCTTTAAATTGCATGCATAGTAGGAGAGGTGTAATAGTACATTCCACGTCTAGTGCGGAAAGAAGCATTTTGCATGTGAGTGTGGAGTTTGCACCCGAGCGAGAGTGAGGGTAGTAAATCCACACAAGCAAAGCAAAAGGCTTCTTTCCTTACTAGGCGCGTTCCGTACTTAATCTACGATTGTTGGATTTTAATAATAAATACAGAAAAAAAAAAAAAAAAATAAACTTCCTGTATGTAAGTTCGTATTTCTCTTTTGATAAAGATGACATTAATTCATTATAGTTGTATTTTGTGCCGAATTAATAATTTCGGGAGGCTTATTATTCTCCTCATTTTTGTCATAATCACTTAAATCACTCATTGTTTTTAACTAAAAACTTGATATAAACGATATAATTACTTACTTGATATAATTAAAAAAACAGCAAATTAGTTTTGTTAAATGTAAACAAACTCGCTAATCGTGCATTAAGATGAAGAATTCTTCTTTTTTACCGCACTAGGGCAGAAAAAAAGAGGAATTATGAAATGTGCTTGCACAATGAATACAACTGCGTAAAGAATCACTTTCTGCACATCTAAACAAAGATACAATGTTTATATTTTGTATCAATCGTAGATAAAAGTATTTAGATTCATTAAACTTACTGAATATTAGTCATTAACTTGTTTACTTCCCAATTAATTAGAGTAAACACCAATTATTTGCTTCCTTACTAGCAAATTTCACTATAAAATGGTTTAATTACTACGTTTTGTTCTTAAGATTATCAAACTGTTCCAATAGGACTTCCCTACCAAAATATTTTTGCCTGATTTTGACGTGAAGAGTTTCTTGCCCCCACATTCTATAAAGTATCCTTCGATTATTGAATAGAGATTTCCTGTTCAAGATTCGACTAATGATTGTTTATATTATAGTGAAAACTCTCACTTTGGCTTTTCCAAAATGCTTGTCGAGTATCCAAAAGCGATAAACTCGGCACCAAGTTTATTGTGTCTTTGTTCCCATTATTTTAGTCGAACTCTTCTATATCTTCTTCGCTTTCTCAATTCTTTCCGCAAAATATCAGCAATAACAGAGACACCTCCTTACTTTTCCTTATGATATTCATTTGAGCACCGATGCCTAAAATATCAATTTTCTTGGCAGGCACAGTTTCTCGAAGGAAATGTACAAGAAACTTTCCCCATACATAAACTTAAGAGGAACTCAAAAAAGCGTTTTGGAGAAACCCTATTTAGAAGTGTCTGATAAGAGAAGTTTTACTGTATATATTAATTTTTAATTGTTACTTCTACCTTTAATTTAATTAACTGAATAACTGATGGGAGCAGGCAATGTAGTGTACAATAGAATGAATTAACTGAAAGACACATAATATGTGTGCTTAATGTATGTATTTATTAATTGACATTATACAATTGATTGAGTATTTAATTTTGACCTTTAAAGGAACAGTAACACAGGGGTCTGTGGAAACTCTCAACTAAATAAAATAAAATACAAATATTTTACTAAGGTGGGTACTGATATATTTATAAATTATTCACTTTTATTTTAAGTATTATTATTGCTATTTGCTTTTTTATATTTATTAATTATAATATAATATTTTATTAACTCACCTTTTTATTTATTATTTTTTAAACACAGCACTAATTAAAAATTATATTATTTTAATTGATGGTACTATTGCATTTATATTGTCCAATTTTATTTATATTTGCTTTTAAAAAAAAATAGTTCTTTACTACCATTAAAATTATGGGTGTCAAGTGGTCAATGCGTAAATTCCCATCACTAGTTTGTATGGTTGACCAGACTGACAAAAGTTACTTCAACTTGGGGTGGGGAGGAGGCAACTAAAAATATAGGATCCCTGGTTGTTTCAAAATAAATTATTATAAAACTCAATCCCAAATATCCAGGCTATAAAATAATCTTTTGATATTTAGCCTAAACATAGGTCTATTTACAAAATATATCTATGAATATAAATATATAGACTAATATTAATATAGACTATAAATAATAATAATAATTACAAGAATAATATAATCATCATATTATTCTGGTTACATAATACTACTGTGTTACATAATAGTAACACTTATGATATTTTTAAACTCTAATATTAGATCAAATTATAATTACTATTTACAACGGGAGAGAGACAGAGAAAAATAGACTTCAGCACCGGGATTCGAACCACAGGCCTCCTTTATTTCCAGTAAAGATGCTCTTACCAACTAAGCTATACTGAAGAATAATTTCCTCTGTCAATAATGATACCTAGTCCCGAATTAAGCTTCAAATTTTTTCACAAGTCTAGAAGTCAACATTAACGTCATTAGAGCTAGACTGAGAAATCACGCTTGTAATTATAAAGTACCCAATTAGTACCTGTACCTAGTACAATCAATTAGAAATTCAATTTTTAAGTTTTTGATAGTATTCATACTACGGAACTTTTAAATTTTAATTTAAATCAAATTATAATTTCTATTTACAACCGGAGACAGACAGAGAAAAATAGACTTCAGCACCGGGATTCGAACCATGGGCCTCCTTTATTTCCAGTAAAGATGCTCTTACCAACTAAGCTATACTGAAGAATAATTTCCTCTGTCAATACCGATACTTAGTCCCAAATTAAGCTTTCAATTTTTCTTTACTTGTTTAGTTGAAAATAGTAACCGTACTGAGATTGTTTTCAATACACCATGTAAACATAGCTATCAGCTATTAAAAACTGGGAATTGAAATATGAATATTATAATATTAATTTGGATTACAACATTATTATTATATACAACTGAAAACATCCCAAATTAATGTTAAGATTAGATAAAATTTTCACTATAAGGAAGTTCTAAAATATCTCATTAATTTGGTCGAACCCATCAGATCTTTCTAATTAATTCATTCGTTTAAACTCATCTTTAATCTCAGTCCTCTGTTTATCTCTGGTGCTTCTTTTATCACGGCTTTGACAATGTTCCGTCAATTAAATTAACATTTAATTTTATAATTAATTATCTATATTATTTAATTTATGCTCGATGCTTGAAAACTCACTGCATGCCTTGTAACTTATTATTACTTTTATTGTCATTATAATTATTATGTTACGTTTTTTGCCTTCTTTTCTGAAATGAAAAAAAAAATTAATTAATTAATATATAAAATAAACAATGAGTGGAATAAGTGTAGTTTGTAGGATAATTACACGAAATGTATTACTGAATATTTGTTGTTCCAAATTCTAAGTTGAAATGGAACATGTGCAAGAGACCTAGATTTTTTTATTCAAATTCATAGAAGATGCTTATTTGTTGTGCCAGCGAATCTTTAACGTGACAATGTTTTTTTTCCCCCTTTTGTCCAGCAGTATCATTTTCAGATATTTTTTTTGTTTTCATTTAGCTAATTAGTAATAACATTTTCATTATCTTGATTCAATATGATCTTCAAAACATAATTATCATAGTCTTTCTAATGTTATCTCTTGTAAATAGATCAAAATGTATCAATACATAAACACAACGTGTTGTGTAATAGTACATTACGCGTCTAGTGCGGAAAGAAACATTTTGCATGCGAGTGTGGAGTTTGCGCTCGAGCGACAGCGAGGGTAGTAAAACCACACGAGCAAAGCAAAATGCAGTTTTCCCACGAGTTGAGTACCGCACTTTATCTATGATTGTTGGATTTTAATAATAAATACAGAAAAATATGTTTAATAAACTTCCTGTACGTAAGTTCGTATTTCTCTTTTGATAAAGATGACATTAATTCATTAGTTGTATTTTGTGCCGAATTAATTATTTCGGAAGGCACATAATTCTCCTCATTTTCTTCATAATCACTTAAATCACTCATTGTTTCTCTAAAAACTCGATATAAACAGTTACTTTAATTAAACTAACAGCAAATTCGAATGTAAACAAACTCGCTAATCATGCATTAAGGTGAAGAATTACTCATTTTTCCGACCTAGGGCGGAAAAAAAGGAATTCCTCTGCTCATTATGAACGAGCATGCGGAATGAATACAGCTATGAAAAGAATCACTTTCTATGCATCTAAACAAAGATATAATGTTTATATTTCGCATCAATCGTAGGTAAATTATAATACAATACAATTCTACACATAGTTTTTAAAAATTAATATTTTAATTAATTAATTCGTTTATAAATTAAAAGTCACTCTTTTTTTATTTATTATTATTTTATTTTTTGTAAATAAGTAATTTAATCATTATTATATTTACTAACATCTGCTTTAATTAAACTTGTCTGAAAGTCTTAAGGTCCCCATACACGATCAAACATTTTGCGCATACATGATGTTTGCGCAAACCTGATGTCAGGCAAGTATAGGCCATATACCTCAAACATTATGTTTGCGCATACATCAAACAGCCCCATACACGGTCAAAATGTTTGCGCAAACATTTTGACTGTGTATGGGGGCCTTTAGACGAAATAATTTTGCATTTTATAATTACACACGTATTTATATTAAACTAACCACTATTATTTTCAACTCACAATCACTTTACTTCTTTTTTAAAAATTAATTCTTATATAAATTCTTCTAGTATAAATCCTCCTTTGTATGAATTGTAGAGGCGGAATTTGTAAATGTCTACTTTTTTTAATGATTACGACCTTTTTAAAAAATTAATGTTACATTTCAATGTATATGCCATTTTATTTTTGCTACAAGAGACCTTTGTATAAAAGCTACTTAGCACTAGTACTTTTAATGTTGTATATGTACTTTTGAATATTTATATTTTTTTCTCATCAAGAAAATAAAGGGGAATAATGTAGTTTAATCTTTGGAACCTTGTTACACCTGGTAAATAGGAAAATAGGTTTATTGCTATCGGTTGCTGATTGCTGGTTATCTAAACCTATTGAAAAAGATGATATTTTCATAGCGAGGTTCTTAATTATTTTTGTTGTTTCCGAAGATTGAGCTGTTTCCCTTCTAAAAATTAAATTCATTACATATATTGAGGTTGGATCCTGAAGTGGGTTAAAAATGAATAACTCTCAGTTCAGTGTCGGCAACGTTTCGACCTCACCGGTCCTTATCAATCCTAAAATACAAATTCTTTATTTTTATATATAAAGTTACATACACTGTGTCCTGTTCGTCTGTATCACATATTTTTTTTTCAATAGATTTAGATAACCAGCAATCAGTAATCAATTGCAATAAACACATAATAATAATAGTATTGTTATTTAAATATTATTTCTTTTTATTTGAACACTGATCGCATCAGAGAGCCCTTTACACAAGAATTATTTCATTAGAAAATACACATTATACCTGGGTCCATCCTGTTCCCTTGGATACGAGTTTGAAATTTAGTCACTTATTTTGGAAATAAATAAATATGCCCTTATCTTTCTTTGTTCCACTTTTAAATCTGGTTTCTTTTAACCTGGAAAAAAAAAAAAAACCGCAAAATATCAGTCGTCATTAAGAAATTTTCTTTTTTTTACAAATTTAATATTTTTGGTGTTTGATATTATTTTTATTCATTGATTTTTCATTTTATTATTATTATATTTTATTTTGAAGTTGCATGCCGCTTTGTTTTATTTGACACTTTTTTTTTTTGTTTGTTCTTTTTTTCCCCGTTTGTGTGGTTTGGGGGTGTGGCGGTGTAGATTTCGAGATCTAGCTCTATGAGTTCACTTAGCAGGGAGGTACAGCATTATATGGACCGACCCCAGTATCGCCGCGTCTCTCAACATGCCCATAAGGTAACATTATGTTGTGACTCCCCCCTCTTCACCTTTTTTTTCTCGCCTCTTGGACAAATTTGGTTTTCGGTGATGGTACTTTATTATGGAACAAATAACTAACATTGTGGTTCAAAAGCACAATATGTAAATATAATTAATAATAACTGTATTAATTAACATCTGTTATTTAGTTTTGTTTTGAAATTTTATCGTCAGTAAACAAGCAAAATTGTGTTAGTCCAAATTTGGATCAATTTAAATTACATATACCATTAAGTACGATTTTCCATGCTCTTACTCCTGAAGTACCCTACAGCTCAGAAGTACCCTACCCTCAGAAAGAGGGATATTTTACCCTGGAGTACCCTCCACCTCCTCCTGAATCTTAGAAAAAGAGATATATTTACTTTTAGTATGATTTATACCCTAAAGTAACTCCGAAATTTGGCCATGATCCGTAACTGACCAAAATATTGTAACTGCATCTACAGTTTTACATTTACATTTTAAGCCTTCCCTTAAGTTGTAAAAAACCAAGTATCCAGTTGAAAAATAAAAAAAGTTAACTTGATAAATTCATTGCCCAAGTTTTTATGGGCTGAAAAATGTTATTAGAACAAAATCATTGCTGTTCTGATTCATAGTTCACAGTTTAGAGCTATTTAAATTGTAATTATAAATAAATTGGCAAAATTAAGTGCATTCAGCACACACAAAGTGTGCGTAAGTAATTAAAACAAATAGGACTAGTTCATTTACGAACAGAATTGGTCCAGTCTTATCAAAATGGCGGCCATTTAAATGTTTGTTTTAGCTAACTATTTGATATATTGCATAACATCATTTTTATAATTACAAATCATTATTTCCTTGAGTAAAAAGGTATTTTTTAAAATAAAAACTAGCTGGGATTACCTAATATAATATCATTATATAATGAAAAAAAAATATATCCTGCGAATCCGGTATGAAGGCTATTATTTACTTGTAAGAATTCCTACGATAAATAACCATTTCTCACAAAGTTCATAATTATTAATCTATCTCTATTTATTTGCTTTTCAGTAACTGTTGTTGTCAACCACGTTTTAGAACATGGAAAATCCTTGCTAAATATAGCACAATACCATATGTATGAACCAACTGACTATTTGAAACAGATACCAGTTAAAGCTGAGTACACACTATCTGACAGGCTTGTCAGTTATGCAAATGAACATTCACAACTGTTCAGACGGCCTGATCATTATCACAATCTCAAGGTGGCAGGCTGATAGTTTTGCAACCGATCAGGTGGTCAGATCATACACACGCTATTAAGGTGGCAGACTGACAATTTTGCAACTGAACAGACACAACTGATCAGGCAGCCAGATCATACACTTGCTATTAAGGTGGCAGACTGACAATTTTGCAACTGAACAGACACAACTGATCAGGCAGCCAGATTATACACTTGCTATTAAGGTGGCAGACTGACAATTTTGCAACTGAACAGACACAACTGATCAGGCAGCCAGATCATACACTTGCTATTAAGGTGGCAGACTGACAATTTTGCAACTGAACAGACACAACTGATCAGGCAGCCAGATCATACACTTGCTATTAAGGTGGCAGACTGACAATTTTGCAACTGAACAGACACAACTGATCAGGCAGCCAGATCATACACTTGCTATTAAGGTGGCAGACTGACAATTTTGCAACTGAACAGACACAACTGATCAGGCAGCCAGATCATACACTTGCTATTAAGGTGGCAGACTGACAATTTTGCAACTGAACAGACACAACTGATCAGGCAGCCAGATCATACACTTGCTATTAAGGTGGCAGACTGACAATTTTGCAACGGAACAGACACAACTGATCAGGCAGCCAGATTATACACACTCTCTTGAGGTGGCAGGCTGACAGTTTTGCAACTGATCAGGCGGTCAGATCATACACACGCTATTAAGGTGGCAGGCTGTCAATTTTGCAACTGAACAGACACAACTGATCAGGCAGCCAGATCATACACACACTCTTGAGGTGGCAAACTGACAGTTTTGCAACTGATCAGGTGGTCAGATCATACACATGCTATTAAGGTGGCAGGCTGTCAATTTTGCAACTGAACAGACACAACTGATCAGGCAGCCAGATCATACACACACTCTTGAGGTGGCAAACTGACAGTTTTGCAACTGATCAGGTGGTCAGATCATACACATGCTATTAAGGTGGCAGGCTGTCAATTTTGCAACTGAACAGACACAACTGATCAGGCAGCCAGATCATACACACACTCTTGAGGTGGCAAACTGACAGTTTTGCAACTGATCAGGTGGTCAGATCATACACATGCTATTAAGGTGGTAGGCTGACAATTTTGCAACTGAACAGACACAACTGATCAGGTGGTCAGATCATACAGCTTTGCAGATCGTGTGTACACAGTTAAAGGAAATAAACTATTCCCAAGATTAGAGTTTCCACAACTATTGGTTTTTGGTTTATATATACTGATCTTTTCTATTCTTAAACCTTATTTGGTTTAATAAAGTTATTACTATATATATATATAAAGTTATAAAACATTAATAATGATTGGCCTTACAATGGTTAGTCCTCAGGTAAAAACTACAAGTGGTAAATTTAATAATTAAAACAACCTTTATTATTTTAACAATTAGTATTATTGCCTCCGACACATCTAGTTATTCTAAACTGTAGCAAATTAACACCTCTAAATCTTACAGTAGTATTTTTTAACTTCTAACAAGCTTTACAGATCATCTCTCAACGTCACATATTGTTCTTTGAAAGGTAAAGGCTTAGCAAGGAGAAATAAATTGTTAGAGATTAAATAAATAAAAATATTATTAAAATTAACTCTTCTATTGAGTATTATGTTAATAGAACATAATTAATATACTTAAACAAAACAAAATGACAAGTGTATTACATTCACAAGGGTGGATGGTTGTTCAGTTTCATTCAACACTAAATTTATCACAAAAAATTCCCAATTCACTGTGTGGCAAAGAAAAACAAATTCTCACCATCATGAAAATCTCATTGTCCACCAATATGAGTGGGACATGGCCGCTCTCCACCGGTTTGTTTCTTTCAAATTCCTATTGCTTAGATATGTCCCGCAGATGCACTTAGCTGACCACATATTCTTAAAAGGCACTAAAAAATTAATTTGTACACAATATTTTAGCTTGATGTTAGTTAGAAACTTTTTTGCACGCTATCTCTTGAACTACAAAAATAAACAATTTCACTATTCGATACATTAGCCAGTGTTGCCTCACAAATATAATAGTCATTAATTTAATTATAGACTTACAAATCCTATTATGAAACAAAAAAGTATAAAGTTAATATTTCTGACTTTAGTAGCATGTAAGAGCAAGTTGTTGAGATTTGTGTGGTGCCCTAATCTAGGAAAAAATAAGTGATATTCTATTATATAGCTGTAGAAGTATTTTTTAGTTTAACGTATCTAGCTAAATTAATACTTTTTAGGGTCCGTAGGAAAAACCAAGGACCCTTATATTTTCCTGCTTGTGTCTGTCCGTCCGTCCTGTCGCATGCTCTCACGGCTACACCTTTCGTCGGATCATTTTGAAATTTGGCATGTATGTGTCTTGTACCGACCCACATATTTTAAAAATATAGCGACTTAAAAAAAATATTTTTCAAAAAAATTAGGGTAAAAAAACTTAAGGTTTAATATTTTTTTTTTTTTTTTCGACACCGTGTGAGGGGTATCATATGAAAGGGTACGTCGAGCTGATTACAAAAATATATAATTCTTTGGTTATAACTTTGATAGGGCGAGCGTAGGCGAGTTATAAGCCGGTGTGAAACGTGTCCCCCCCCCCCTCCTCTATCTCGCTTATGTGAAGTGCAAAAAATCTGAAAAAATTCCTGAACATTCTTCGACCAAATGTAAAGATACCACTTTTTGGAAATTTCGAAAAAAATATTATTTTATTTTTTATTGACCAAATACGCTTTTTTATAATTATGGTCTTTTTGATGTATTTATATGGTTGTGGTCCGGTTCAGTGGCAGAAAAATACTTTATCGGAAGTTTGTTTATGTGTTTTGAGAATATCAGACCCATAGGATAGTTCAAAGTAAGCTTTTTAGCATTTTAAAAAACACCATCAATAGGGTACTACTTAAACTATACAGTGTGGCCTACGGACCCTTGATGTGTGCTAACCAGCACACACTTGACCTGTTTATTAAAGGTTTTTTTTTTTTTTCTATTGGCTGTCTCAATGCTGTTTTGTTCTTACATTATTATTATCTGCCTTTTGTGTCAAGATTAAAATTTGCTAGTTGAAAGCTTAAATTGAATGTATTGAACATAACTTAGTATGATTGCATAAAATGTTGTTTATGAATTTGTTCAAATAACTTTTTTAAAAAGAATTAGTTTGTGTTTTGTTACTATTTATGTCAAATTAATTAATATAAGAGGTAAGTAATTATGTGTGATTTGTATAAATTGACTGATAATGTTCCTTCACAGAATCACATTCATTTTTTCAGAATACATTGGCTCGAATCGTTATTTTTATTATTATTACAGTAATACCCCGGACTTACGTAATAGGTGGGACCGGGAAGTATGCCGAAAGTCTAGGAAAGCACTTAGACACATATTAAATATCAACTTTTTTTGTATTTCACAACAAATTAAGTTTTAGATTCAAGTTGACAGGCTGCACACGCATCTTCTTATCTAATTTTGATGTATAATCACATATCACATGAAAAGGGAGGTTTAAAGGTACAGAACTCAGAACAAGGAAGGGATGGAGGGAACAATCTGATCTGAAAAGTGGTTCATTATTCTCTCACCCGATACTAAACCTCCCAAGCGAGCTCAATCCGAACTAAAGTGATCACATGGTCACTGGTCCTTGTCTTATTGGTTATCTGTAGCATTTATTTGATACCCTACTCAAAGAAGATTGCTATTGGTTATCTAGTCTAGGAACTATTACACGTTTATTAACTGCCTTTAGATAATTAATAAGGTTAACAACAAACATTAAAGTACATAAATATAAAGAAAACTATATTAAATATAAAAATATTAAAATTCGTAAGAAAATATCACTTATTCTTATCAGCTGATATCAGATAAATTTCGAGTATTTATCGAGTGTCGATATTGATATTGTTTCACCAAACTGCCGCTTGGGAGGTTTATTATCAGGGGAGAGCATAATGAACCACTTTTTGAGACCCAGATTCTATAGTATTGTTCCCTCTACCCCTTCCTTGCTCTGAGGTACAGAATTAACGCCCTTATCACTTTTAGCAGCAGTTTCAGGTGTTACTTAACTCCAAATTGACATAACTCAGGATAACGTTAGTGGGGGTATTACTGTATAGCACATTTGGATGCTTCTGCATTGTGTTATTATGTGGTTTGTCCATGGATTTTGATGGATTTACACGTTTTGAGGTCCCCTGAGTTCAAAAAAGTTGTTTTTAAAAAATAAGTCTAAACTACTGGGCCGATTTTGACAAAAAAGAAAAAAAAAAAAAAATCATACCCCGAGGCTAAATAGAGAAATTAATTTTAGCTCCAAATTTGGGGGCGCTACCCCTCCAAAAACTCTGAAAAAACGTTAAAAAAAAAATATTTCTTGTAAACAGTTCTGATGATTTTGATTAAATAAATCTAACGATATAAACCGTTTTCCCGGGAAAAATCTAGTTCCTGAGAAAATAGCTTTAAACGCGGAGGGAGAGAACCACCGAGGAGAAGTTATTTTTATGATATATTTTGATAAAATGTTCAATTATAATTAAATTTACAAATGAAAACAAATAAATAAAAAACATTGGGTCAAGTAATTATGAACTCGTATATGAGAAAGTTTGTATGAGTTGTCTCGGACCGATTTTTTTTTTTTTTTTTTTTTCCAAGGTGTGATGATTTCTTGATCTTTAAATTAAATGAGATTAGAAAATCATTTTAGGGAACTAATTTGGCTAACGATGTTATTTTGAGTGAGATTTTGTGGTACCTCTTCATTATTATGACTAGAGAGGTTAATGGAAAGTAAGGCCGCTCCCTGACTTGTTGGTATGGTATCGGTGCTATATCGGTAAGCTCGTACGCTCGGTACCAATTCGGTACAGATTCTTTACCGAGCGCCTATATCTTAATGAGTGCTCCCTTACTAGGGCTTTATGCATGGGAGTGGGGCGGTATGAGATGGGTATACAGAGAGTCGGTGCGAACGAGCAGTAAAAACAGAAGCTGTAAAGTACTATCTCCTTCTGACAACGGCACTACCGTACTGCAAGATTCCACCGAAAGTATACCAACAAGTGGGGAGATTGGTAAACAATCGGTAAAGCAGAAAATACCGCATACCGATATCGTACCGACAAGTCAGGGAGCGGCCTAACTCAGAAATATTATCCTTTGGTTCCTTAATCCTTCTATAGCTCTAGTCTACCCCCACTTTTCACTATTAGTTTGTCATAGAAGCTTGTTTAGCAAAATATGTAGCTAGTAGAATCTTTACTCTTACTATGCTATCACAACACTGAGGATAATATAATAAGGTCAAAATTAATTTGTTAATAATTAATATAATATTGTGGAAATAACGGTAATTTTTAGATATTAAGGTTTGAGTTATCTAGTGTAGTTCCACTGTGTATAGATAAAATAAACCATTCCTTTGCTTTATTATATTATTGTTGTTTAATTTTTTTTTTTTTTTTTTTTTTTTTTTTAAATAAAAATGTGTTATTTAATTGTTACAGATGCCTGGTCCCGGTGTTCCCACGATGTACAACCCAGCCAACTTTAAATCATAACCCATTTATTACTCTTAAATACTTAAATTAATTCCGTTCCTTTTTGCAATCTTTTTTTTTTTTTTTGTTTTTCGTGACACTTGTCTCATTGTCAGTTTTCTTTGTTGTTCGGGTTTTCCTTACATTTATTTAATGTCTCAAAATATTCTTTAAAAAAAATAAATGAAATAGTGATTTATTTTTAAGAAACCCGGGGATAAAAAAATATATACATAATCTACTTTAATTAAATTTATTATAAAATATTATTTTGATATTGTAAATATTGTAATAAGAAATGAAACTATATTTAAAATAATCATTGAAACATGTGGAATATTCAAATTTAAATTATTTAACAAATTTCTCGATTGTCTTGCTCAGCAGATTAAATAGAATTAAATAAAATTTATGGATTACTTAATTTCGTTTTTTTATTATTATTATATAGTTTTTTTTATAATTTATTTTTTTAAATTTATTATTATTTAAATAAAATAAAAGAAATTGGTGTGTTTTATTAGGGGTTTTTATAAAAATGTAGAGTTTAATTGCCTACTTTAAAATTTAATTAATTAATAATCAAAGAAGAGTAGCATCATTGTTCTGAGCTGCTCTGTTAATCAGTTACTAATCCTTGGAATTAATTTTAAATGAAGTCAAAATTAATGACATACCTTGTTCGGAAATTCAAATAAAATATTAATTTATTTTATTAATTAAAATTAAAAAAATTTTAATTGAAGAAGATTGGCATTGTCATTTGAACGCACTTTTAAATGAGATTCAAATGTTCATTGTGATCATTGTTAGAAAAGTGTTATTAAAACAAGTCAAAATTAGAGTATGATTGTAATAGAGTCATGTAGTGAGGGGAGCCACCCTGCATTTTTACCATTCTACCCACTTACTAAACACATCTCCTTTTCGAAAATTATAAAATTTGTCACTTCACTACACAATAACTACTTCCTGTATCAAGTTGAAATTTTACATTTCTGTTTCAATTGTGCTGTAGGCGATGTATGTGAAGTTTTATTCAAATCGTTACGTTTGAATATAAGGTATTGGTAAAAATGTTATCTCTATTTTAAAAATCCTCTTTAATAGTTTTAACGATCTTCATCACTTCATAGTAGTGTTGCTGTTGGTTTTACTAAAAAATGTTATTTTGGAAAAAATGTTCGTCTCATCGAATAGGTGATGATAGAAACTTTTTTCATCCTAAAATTCTCATTTGAAGCGTTGCATGCGAACGTAACAATCGCGCAACATATGCTTGGGGAGATAACGTTGTCCAACGAACTCATCCTGGGCATTAGTTGAATGGACATGTGAACCACATTTTAAGTAAATCGGTCAACTTTTAGTCAAGTTATCGTCATTGATCGATTTTGTGATGGTCAATTTCGTTACTGGTTCACTCTTGGACTGGTGGGATAAGGAACTTTGTTTACAAAATAAATAAATAAAAAGACTTTTACAAATAAAAGAACAGAATAGGTTTTAGGGGATAAAAATATTAAGAAATATATTTTTTTAAAAGTTGACTTTACATCACTTTTACTTATAAACATTACAATTTATTAAATTATAAAAGAACTTTAGTTCAAACATGTTTTTACGACTAAAATTTATAATGAATATTATTTTTTTGGTTGTAATCTTTAAATAGCATCCCTGGGTAAAGTAAATTATAATTTTTAGAGGATATTATTTTGAAGTAGTTGTTTTGGAATGTTGGCAAAGCTTCAATTAGTGTGTAAGACTAAATAAGCCAACTATTAATAAAATAACTAAATTAAAAAAAAATATATAGTGATAAATATAATAACCATCCATCTCCATTTTTAATTTCTAAGTACCATAGATTTAAGTCTTTTTTTATTATACTTATAATAAATTTTAATTTTTTATATGTCTGCGCCTATTCTTAATTTTATCACAATACTTTCTCTAAAGTGAACCTTACACGTCAATCGGAATGACAATCAGGCTGTAGATTGACATTCTGATTGTGATTGTATAAGGTCAATACTGATGGACTGACAATATTTGAAATCTATCTTCAATCACGGAAAGTGGAGGTAAGACTGACAGTCCGAATGGTGGTAGTGCCAACTGTCAGTTTTGTCTTCAGTCTTATTGTTTAAAAAGTTATTTTCTCTTCATTAAACGTTTAAAACAAATTTGACAAATTTAGAAAATCTTGATCACATTGTATCCACTCTTCTTCTGCTGCCCATTGGCAATATATTGGTCAAAGAAGCCTTTACCTTATTCCTAGACATTGCTGACTTATAAGTATGGAGGAATTTGGGAATAACAGTCTGACAGTCCAGTCCGACTGTTATTCCTGATTGATGGTGCAAGGTCGGCTTGAGATTATGTCCAACAATCAATCTATCAATAAATATTGTGTAAAATGGCTGATAATTATTATTTTAATTATTCCTCCTGTTCTGCAATGATCCAATAATGTTCTCAGTAGGAAGAGGGAGTGAATGAAAGAAAGAAAATGAATATATAATAAGAAAACCTAGTTTGAACTAAAGTTTTTTTTAATATTCTCAAATTAAAAAAAAAACTATTTTAAATATATATTTATAGATATACATAAATCAAATAAATAAATTTAATGGATAATATTATTTATGTTTTTTGTTGTAATAGTGTGTTTAGGATGTAAGTGTGTTTTTTTTTTTATATGAGGAGCCTTGTATCAAAGACCTATATACATTTTTTTTATTTACTGATTGTTTCTAATAGATTTTCGAATGCTGCAATAGATTTTGGTGTCCATTTGCACCAGAAACCTCAGGAAAGGGTTAAACAATTTGTGATGTTGTTTCAAATATGGACAACTTGGCTGTAGGATTGCTGCATTCAGCTAAATTGACCCTAGAGTGCAATTTTTCTTAAAAAATGGAACGAAATTCTATATGTCGTCAATTTGTTTAAAAAATCTGTTGTTCTTTTTTTTTTGTTTAAAAAAATGGATTACTCGATTTTTGTAATGTAACTAACATCAAATAAATTCAAAACTTCTAACACGTTTTGAGTCTATTAAGAAGGCTCAGAAAAAATTTAGACTCGCAGTATTTGAGCTAGTTGTTCGGGGCTCCTGTAAAATTTTAAACGATGTCTGTCTTTGATACTGGGTATATTCCTCGTAAATCTGTATTTGAATATGTATTTTTTATTACCTGTTATTATTTATTATAATGATCATGTTGAAATTCCTATATTTATTTTTCATAATTATTAAAAAAAATAATTTTTATCTTTTTTTAAAAAAAAAATCTTAATCAACATTATAACAACAATAATAAAAGAAAAGACAATTAATTTCTAAGTTATTTAAAATGATTAATAATGAGAGATAACATTGTTATTAATAACATTAAATCTGTTATTTTTTATTTTATTTTAAATTGTATATAAACATCTAAATATGAATGTATATACTAACATGTATTTTACAATAAAGTCTCTGTAAGGCCTTTTAAAAAATCGCAGTCAATAAAAATATAATTAAAATAATTATTTTATTGTTCTGTTGTTTTTTTTAGAAATTTGTTACTTTATTATGGAAGTCTGTTTTCATTGATTGAAGCACATTTTTCTAAATCGGAACATCTCAGATGAAACATAATCTACTTAACACAAGAAAAAACATCATTTTCTGGGACTCAGATCCATAATAGTGCAGATTTACAAACATATTTTGCCTACCTCTGGATGTCAAAATTTTGAGTTAACATCCACTCCCCCAACCAAATTTTTGTATTGTAATTCCCTTTTTCATGGTTCCCTTTTTCTTGAGTAATATATAGAACACCCACCAACATCTAATCACTGTGCCGTTCACAGTGATTATTGTGCTTCTGCATTCTTATCATAAAAAGGTCGTCAACATGGATTTTATCTGCAAATCACAGTTAATAGATTCAATTTTTAAGTTTTTGGTAGTTTTCATACTACGCAAAGTTTAATTTTTAATTTAAATCAAATTATAATTATTATTAACTACAGGAGACCCGTGGTTCAAATCCCGGCGCTGGAGTGTATTTTTCTCTGTCTGTTTCCTGTAGTTAATAATAATTATAATTTGATTTAAGTTAATAGATTTTAAAATTGTCTCAGGGTATTTTAATACTAAACCCTCAATTGAAGAAAGAAAAAAATCAAAAAAGTTTTTAATGAATTTTGACATTTTATAAGCTGATAAAGTAAATTATATTTATTAGCTTAAATTGATTGTGATTATATATATATTTTTTTTTTTAAAAATTAAATTGTATTTATAAAATTTATAAATTAATTCTCTAGGTATTAAACAAAAATTAAATTAAAAAAATTTCCTTGAAATAAACGGTGGTGTATAGGGATTTAAACTATATAAATACGAAAAAATTAAAATGTATACATTATTATGTGTAAGTGATTGTTCATACAAATATATTATAAATATATATATATATAAATACAAACCTATATTGTTAATAAATAAATTTAAAGATATTTGTTGATAGAATTATATAAATAAATTGGTTATATTGGATATATTTTTTATGTTCTTAATTCCCCCCCCCCCCCCTTTTATTCACCACTTTATCAAACATGTGAGATAGCGTTCAAAAAAAGTGTCAAATATTATTCCAAATCAAAGAGGTCACGTATTAAGTGACAAACTACCATCAACTTTATTTTTGGTCCACTAACTAATTTCCTATTTCAGTTATCTTAAAGTGCGAATATATTTACTCCAGATAATATTATTTAGTTCAATTTGAACACCCACCAACATTTAACACCCAAAAACAAGAACAAAAAAAGAAAAAAGGCCCAAGAACAATGAAATCACCCTGTGTTTAATACTTGAGGTAGGAGATTGATATAAAGCAAATTTTTCAAGCAAAAATGTGGAAGTATACTGGAAATAAGTCAAATTTTTAATTTTGGAAAATAATATCCGATAAATGACGTCCTTGTTGATTTTCACATTTATATTATTCACCCAACTGAGAAAAATTGGAGGCTTGCGATCCTTGAACACTTGAGTGTGCAGTGGGTCCATCTTATTGGAGCCATACATGGACAGAAATAAAAACAAAGAAATAAACTTTTTTTTTATATATTTTATTTATTATTAAAACATCACAAACAATAAAAATATTTTTAATTTTAAAAATCAGTCATCAAAAATAAAATTAGATAGAGGAGGAGATTGTAGGAACATTGAGTAAGGTTTCTAAGAGTAGGCTCACCACATAATGCCTCCTACTACTATTTCACTGGCATATTTATCTTCCTCTAGGCAGCTTAACATACTCTGAAACAGAAAACAAACCAATTAATAGTGGTATAATGAGCCACATATTCTAGGGGGGGGGGGGGGGGGCTTTTTATGGGATTAGGTTCAAAATATTTTGACAAGTTTGAGAAATAAATTATTTTTTATTTCTTTAAATGAAAGAAAAAAAAAATATAGTATTCAACTTCTGACCCGAGGCGAAGCCGAGGGAATTAGACTTTTTAATTCCCGAGGCGCAGCCGAGGGAGATAATCATCGCGAGGGGAATAATGGCACTTTAGTCCCGAGGTATATACAATATTTTATCTCCAGTAGGGAGAAAATACACATTTTCATCCATTGCATAGTTTTTATTTATTACTACGTTTTTATTAGCTTGCTTTCTTGTTTGTTTGTTTGTCCAGTAAAAATCTTGCAATCGATTTTTAACTAACTTCCCGAGTAGCTAGACATTAAAAACTTTTAGAATAGCTCAGAACACGATGACAATGCATTATTTAAATACTTTTAGCCATCTTTCAGCAGAATTTAATTTATTTTGCTGCAAAGAAAGTTAGTTCGGAAAAAATCCGCAAGATATTTTATTTGTTTTGACATATCCCATATTTACAATCTTCATTTAGAACGGGTTTCAAATTTATGATTTATGACAGAAAATTTAAGAACGTAGTATATAAAAAGTTCTTTTTATCTTGTAATTATTATTTTAATAAATAACAATAATTGTTAGCACTTTTAATAGCAGATATAAGAGATTCAATATTAAAAACAAATAAGAATTTGAATTAAACTCAAATAGAAGGTTATTTTGATGCAGGTTATAAACAATGATAAAGAAGGTCGAAAAAGCAGTGTCACCATCCTGATTTCAACAACTTCATTTCATTAGCCATTCATTCTCTACTATTTATTAAATAATTAAGTTGGCAATCCTTACTTTTTTGCCCCACTTTACTTTTTCTCCCTACTTTTTGAGTCCAGGGAAGAAAAAACTTACTTTATAGTGCAGGAGATAGCGTGCAAAAAAGTGTCTGACTAACATCAAGCTAGAATTTTGTATACAAGTCAATCTTTTAGCGCCTTTTAAGAATATGAGGTCGGCTAAGTTCGTCTGCGGGACATAGCTTGGCAATAGGCGTTTGAAAAAAACAAACCAATGGAGGACAATGTGATTTTCATGATCCTGAGTACAGAATTATTTAGAACACCAAAAATTTTCACACTTAATAGGTTAGTTATTCAAATATTACTAAAAATCAACGTGGTCACCTGTCAAGGGACAAACTAACCTGCCAAGGGATTGACTTGTATACAAAATTCTAGCTTGATGTTAGTCAGACTTTTTTTTGCATGCTATCTCCTGGACAATTAGTCCCTTTAAACTAATCCAAAATCATAACTTTTTCTCCCTACTGGAGATAAATGTATTTAGTTAAATGTTGAACACTTTTTAAGAATGATTACTAATAAACTAATTAAATTAGATATTATGGGATTTTAATTCAGTATTAATGCAAAATGCAGTGAATAAAATATGTAACTTAATCTAAAAAATAACCTTGTGGTTTCCTTTTAAAAGGATATTTTAATATCTGTATTTTTTACACTGTACAGACTTAGGCTGATAATTAATTATTAGACCGGGCAGCCACCAGAAATGAGCAGAGTGTAATTGAGCCGATTCCTCTTGTGAAATCGGACCCCATTGTTTTGAATGGAAGGGTTGGCCACCCGTTGTGGAGCGAGTTGTGCTGAGTAGAGTTGACCTCTATGCAACCGGCGGCCACCCCTCCATTAAAAACAATGGGGTCTGATTTCACAAGCGGAGTCCGCTCCGCTTCTGGTGGCCCCCAGCTTTAGTCCGGATAATGGATGCTCTAGTGTACCGTGTACTGTATTCTTTGCAATCCTTAACGTGTTACCTTTGGTCTCTTCATAGAGGTGCTCATATATCCTAAAGCCATGGTTTGTGTAGTGTGAGACCATAGAAGTTCACCTCTGTCTCCATCCTCATCTGTCTTTACCACAAGAACACCACACAGCTTCTTCTTCTCACCGCGTAGGAATGGTGAACCTGATAAACACAACAAAACTTATAATACAACCACACAAGATATTATTAAAATAATTATATACAGTAGAAATATTGTATTAAATTATTTATTGTACACGGGTAGTTTATGAACTTATCTTAGGAATTATTCAAGATGTTATTATTCAAGAGTAGTTTATAAGCTTGTTGTATGAAGTTACAGGGTGGGCAAAAAAAACCGCACGTTTTTGAACATTTATAGCTCAGCTTCTGTAATAGATAGATATATGGGGTTTGCAGGGTCTGAAAACTACATTCTTCTACTTTAAATTTCAAATTTATAACTTTAAAAACTATTGGGTGAAAGCTATGCAATGATGGTTTGAAATAGGGTCTTAAAAAAAGTCGTTTGGGTAGTAATCGTCTGGTATTATAGTTTTGATAGAATAAATTACCTGATGGAGGGGGGGGGGGGTCTTTGTAGGTAAGTGGAAGGAGTCCGTCAGTGTTATAGTTATAACAAATATTGAAGATGCATTAAGCACAATATTGCCTTAAGTCTGGGCAATTCTCTTGAAGTATTTAATTGTTTGCAAGGAGCGATGGGACGGGGCACCATCTTCCCTTAAAATATAATTTGGCATTTGATCTTCAATTTCAGGCAAAATTGTGCTTAACCCATCTTCAATATTTGTTATAACACTGAGGGACTCCTCAAACTTACCTACAAAGAACCCCCCCCCCCCCCCTCCACCATATGGTAATTTATTCTGTCACTACTATAATACCAAACAATGATTACTACCCGGACAACGACTTTTTTTAAGACCCTAATTCAAACCGTCATTGCATGGCTTTCACCCAAAAGTTTTTTAAGTTAAAGATATGAAATTTAAAGTAGAAGAATGTAGTTTTGAGACCCCGCAAACCCCATATATCTATCTATTACAGAAGCTGAGCTATAAGTGTTCAAAAAGTGCGTTTTGTTTTTTGCCCACCCTGTAGATTTCATTATTACTATTTAGTGGTACTTTATGAACTTGTATTATAAAGTATTTTAAATATTAGTTTTCAAATAAAAGTGCAAATTTCAGGGATGAAATAGTCTTAACTCCCCATTTTAAGTCAATCATTTAATTGACTTTCTTCACTTAGTCCTGAACGTTTCAGGAAAAACTATCATTAATTATAGGGGGCCATTGTTTTGCATAAAGAACTACTCATTGCATGTAAAGCATGTATTATATTTTCCTCAATAATAATTTTAATAAACTAAAATATGAAATTATAGAACCTATCCCTATGTACAACTTCAACACCACTATTGGTACTCTATTGAGCTTTTCTACTACTCTACGATTTAATAGTGGTTAATCTTAAAGAATATTGCAAGCCCTACAAAATAAGATATTTGTCCCAGGGAAAGACTTATATACTGACGACACATTTCTGTTCCTCTTAGGTCTCTTCTATAGTGAAGTTCTACACTAGATTATTTTCCCTGAAAATACTTTTGGTTTAAAAAAAAAATTATTACCTAATGGAAGAAATAAAAATGTATTGAACATCGTTCCCTTCAAATGGCCAAAAGAGCCACAAGATATCATGTTTCTTTTGGATAACATTTTTATATATTTTACACATGGTTTCAATAAACATGTTCTCTTTGTGTGTTACATTACATGTATCTACTACTGAAGCATCGTCGTATTAACTCAAATTTATTTATTTATTTACATGTGGTTACAACTGTAGAGTAGTATCACAATAGTCAGTACAGATACAAAAAAATAAATAAATAAATAAATAAAAATAAAATTATTAAAATTTACGTAAAAATTAATAAAATTTACATATTATCATTAAGAAATTCAGATAAATTATAATATGCCTTCTCAGTTAAAATCTTTTTAATACTTTTCTTAAAAGCTTTTTAGGGAAGCTCAGCTATAGTAGAAGGTAATTTATTAAAGCATCTTATGCCATTGATAACTGGAGATTGAAATGATTTGTGAAGCCTTCACATAGCAACATTAATATTGGTGGTAAATCTAGTTTGATAATTATGACTTTTGTCATTATTAAACTGTCTTTCATCATATTTAATTTTAGTAAACAATAACAAGGAGTAAATATATGCAAATAAAAAGTTAAAATTCCATTATCTATAAAACATGGTTTACAATTAGCATCAAATTTAAGCTTATTTATTATGCGTATTGCTTTTTTCCGTAACAAAAAAATACTATTAGCAGAAGTGGCAGCTCCCCATTCTTTAATACAATAGAGCATACGTTTAATAGTTTTATTGTCCAGAGTGGAACCAAGTTTACAAAGCATGTACAGAACAGATGACAGACTACTACTGAGATGGTTAACACGAACTTTCCAATTAAGTGTGCTGTCAATTGACAGTCCAAGTATTTTTATTGATGAAAGATTTACTGAATTATGATTTTTAAGAGGATGCGTCTTAAAATTTGATTTTTTGATTCGTTCAAAGTTCATTATTAATGACAAACCAATCTTTAGCATCTTTTACAATGGCAAATGGGAGAAGAGTTATACGGGTCTAAATACTGAAATGTAATCTCAAGTGGGCAATAGCTTTAAACGGATTACACCTACACCCCGTCCAAAAGAAAGAAGGCAAGAATGTGTGGTTGAATTCCCAGTGATCAGGTGTATTTTTATCTGTCTTTATCCCTTCTTCTTTTACATACAACTTTTTTTAGACCAATTTACAAATGTATTCAATTTAAATGTTGCTCACCGATAAATTGTTTTTTTATAGTGTTGTGGAGATCTACAGCTGGAGATGACGAGGTAAGTAAGGGCACTGCTACTGTCCTTGCCAGTAGAGTTGTGATGAGTTGCTCTCCAGTGCCACTAGTTGCTACAGCGACGCCACTCCTGTTTGAACTCCCCTCTCCTTCCTCGTTAGCATAACTAGCCTGTCAACAATCAATTAACAAATAGTTAACTTTAAAATGAGCCAGTGAAAAGTTAGTGACACAAATCACACAAGAAAAAAACAATTATATCGCAAGCTAGCAAAAAAGAGCTTTTACAAACGTAATGTTAGATTATTAATAGTTCATTACGCGTCTAGTGCAGAAAGTAGAATTTTGCATGCGAGTGTGGAGTTTGCGCCCGAGCAAGAGAGAGGGTAGTAAAACCACACAAGCAAAATAAAATGCCGTTTTCGCACGAGTTGCATACCGTACTTTATCTACGATTGTTGGATTTGAATAATAAATACAGAAAATAAAAATAATAATAATAAGCTTCCTGTATGTAAGTTCGTATTCCTCTTTTGATAAAGATGACATTAATTCATTATAGTTGTATTTTGTGCCGAATTAATAATTTCGGGAGGCGTATTATTCTCCTCATTTTCGTCATAGTAATAATCACTTAAATTACTCATTGTTTTTCACTAAAAAATCGATATAAACAGTTAATTTAATTAAACAAACAGCAAATTAGTTTTGTTAGGTGTAAACAAACTCGTTAATCGTGTGTAAAGGTGAAGTATTCTTCTTTTTAACCGTCCCAGGGCAGTAAAAAAAGAGGAATTATAAAAACGCGCATGCGCAATAAATACAAGTACGTAAAGAATCACTTTCTACCCATCTAAACAGAGATTCAATGTTTATATTTCGTACAATAGCTCACCCTGTGAGCTATTGTTGTTTTACTCCTTAAATTTCTTATCTACAGCTCTTCTCTCTGCTTTGCTGCGATCCTCTATTCAAACATCTGAAAACTTTTCCTTTAAACTACCTGCAAACTTTCAGCAAAATAACTTCTATTTTTACTTTAGTGGGAGTTATTTTGGTGAATAATAAGAGAAAATAAGGGGGGTTCAGTTATATTATAATAGTCTAAAATCGTTATTTTTAAATAATTATGTTTTATTTGGTTTATATTTTAGCTGTATTTAAAAAGAAATAGACAAGTGATGTCAATAAATCTCTGATGAGGTAGAGCCTTTTATATCTATGTATTTTCTGCGGTTAATTTATAAATTTGAAATATGTATGCTAAACCTACATGTGTCCACACCCAACCAACAAGGTTCGTCCTTATTGAACAAAGTTTTTTTGTTTTTTTTAACGGCACTGTGTCAGACTTGTAAAAGCCTTCATTTTGTGAGGTTTGCTTTGACTGTAATGCATGAGTGTTCTGCGTGATAGCCAGACCTTTACTATATACCCCAAGAGCTTTATTACCTTCACCAAATGGCCCACATAACTCCATTTAATCATAAATTGGATTTGTACAGTTTTTATTGTAAGGAGACGATATGATAAAATAAAATACACATTATTGACGGTACTTATTATAGTTGATATTTTCCAGTCTAAGATAGTTGAGTGGAGTAAAATTAGAGTTGCCAGATTTCCGATGGACAAACCCGACACACATAGTATTTTAGTCAAATTAAACGACGTTTTACCTAGCAAAAAGTTTGGTAGTTATATGTTGGTTTTTTATATGTTGTACTAGGTGTAGGCACCCTTATGAAAAACCCTAAGTTTAACCTTGACGGAGCGCTACTGGTGCCAAAAAAAACAAGCTTTATCGTTTTATATTTTGTTAGTTTAATTAATCAATATTTTCAAAATTACAATCATTTTCAAAATTTCTTTGATCTAAAAACTTTTTATGTAATTTCTCAAAAAACCACCCCAAAAACAGATGTATGTTGAAAGCTATATTTACAATATAAACTTCATAATGGTCACAAATTAGAGGACAATCATTCTACTTAAAACTTAGTTCTAATCAATTTTGCTAAAAACCTTGACTTCAGGTTTAAAAAAAGAAACAAGCAATCTTAAAAATGTTTAAAATTCACTCATATGATTCTTATATGTGTAGAAAAGTTACTCTTCTTTTTAAAGATAAAGATTTATTTATTTTTTATTTATTTATATTAGCTGCATTGCCAAGCTGTATGCTTGGATGCAGTAGGTCACATAATAATACAAACATTTAAAAAGAACTTAAATACATTGAGTATTATGAATAATATAAATATAAATAATCAAAATATATATGTACTGATTATTATATTGGATTATTACAACGGGATATAAATTTTTAAGTAAGACGGGCTATTAGGACGTTTTAATGTTATCAACATTTCTATATAGTTAGGTTTGAGGGAACAATTAGTTCCCTAACATGATCAGGGTGTTAATAACCTTAGCCGTCAAACACCCATTAATAAAACAATAAAGAATAATAATATATATACTGATAAACTTGATAAGTACAGACAAAAAACCGACAATCAACTTTGACATTGAATAAAAAAAAAAAATGAAAAAATAATAATACTAAAATAAAATATATATTTTATCATCCCCCCTGCATATGTTCTTGAACACTGTAGAACGCCTTTGTTTCAAGAAATCTCTTTAAACTATTTTTAATTTTTTTTGTTGTTGTTGAATATTGTTTCAACGAAGCAAGTAATCTATTGAAACAGGCCACTGCAAAGTTGTAGGGAGATAATTTATATAGAATTGTCCTACACTTTAATGGGTACAGATAGTCTTTGTGCCTTGTGTTCATGTTATGTGCGTCACTATATTTTATAAATTTCTCTGGATAATTGGCAGCATATAGGCAGGATTCTTGGATTAACATTGAGTAGAACGTTAGGATGTTCTGTTGTATGAAAATACGTTTGACTGAGTCACGAGAAGAAACATGAAATATTGTCCTTATTATTCTTTTCTGAATAATAAATACTCTTTTCACCTGCACACTGGTGCCCTAAGCAAGAATGTGACTTGACATGAAAGGGTAAGCTAAACCATAGTTAAGCATGATAATAAGTCCCTACAAATTAAAGCTTCTTAATTTGCTTATTTTGAGTATTTACTTTATGGTGAAAACAGGCCAACACTAAAAAAGTTAAACATTTTAATATGCGTATCTCATAGTAGGCATAACCAGGATTTCTAGCAACCCTAAGTACAATGTTATATAACCTGTTGTGCCCAGACTCCGGCAGCAAACTGAGCAGCTTGACCCGCTCTTCCTGGTGCTTTAAGAAGAACTCCTCCTGAGGAAGAAGCAGCGCCAAGCCTTCCTTCCATGTCCACACAGACAGCTCCTACTGTGTCCAGTCTCTCCTCTTCAACCACCTTAATATTAATAAACAAATAAATTATAACACTATAGATATAATACATTTTATAAACACCAAATCAAATCTTATAATACACACATAATTCAAATTACCAGTCGATCACCCTTACTGTACAAGAACTCAACAAGCTAGCATTGCTCTAACTCTACTATGCCACACAGATTAAAAACAAAAACATGCCGCACTTATCTCGGACCGATTTACTATAACCAATTGCCAAAATCATTTCAACTTACAAAAACTATTAAATCTTTTAAATATAGACTGAAAAAATTACTGAGGGAAATAAAAATATGCCCAAACAATTAACAAGATTAGCAAAACTGACAAAACATAAAAAACAATTAAATTAACTTAATATTATATAATTAAATATTATAGATATTGTTTAAACAAGGTAGGTGTAACAATTATTGATAGTTTATAAAAATAACAATTATGTAAGCAAGATTTTTTATAGGAAACTTATTCAGAGGCAGGACTCTCACTCTAGGTGATTTGATTCCTATTGAGAGCCCAATCGAGCTGAAATTTGGCTCATAAACTCTGTACCAATACAAAAAAAAAATTAAGGGTCACTCACCCTAACAAACAGATTGATTAACGACACTGCTTATAAAACTCAATGACAGAGATTGTTATGAAAAATCTCAATAACAGAAATTGTTATGAAAATTTTCAAAGCATATTTTTATAAAAAAAAAAAAAAAAAAAAAAAAAATCGGGTACGGGGTACCTCAGAACTTTTCCTCACTTCGGAGGCCACTAAAGTGGAAGCAGCATTGGGCGTGGTCAGTACTTGGATGGGTAAACGTTTTGAACCAACTGATTTTTTTTCAAAAAATATACATAATTTTTATTTATTTTATTTAATTATTTGAATTTTGGCGGTATTTTGACAAATGTAAACAAACAGAAGTATCAAACTAATTAATAATTATGTTGCTCTTAACTTTTAAACTAATTAATGGAATTTCATCAGGTTTTTTTTTATATTTGTTCCTTATCTTTTTCCGGTTCAAACGATATGCTTTATATCAAAAGTCATATTTATATTTTCGGTATTATTAACCACCAAAGTTTCAAAATTAAAAAATCGATAACTTCAAAATGGCGCCCGATATCGAAGTTAAATTTGGTGGATTTGTTTGTCATACAGAGACCGAGAGGTACATTCGTGCCAAACCCCTTTTCGATTTTTTAAAATTTCTGCTGACAGTAAACTGGGGTCAAGATGGCGGAAAATGTTGATTTTCCGAGCGGTAAAACTAGAAGAAAGGACTGATTTTTCTGCCAAGTTTTAACTCTCTAGGTTAAATACCCTAGGCCCTAAGATGATAAATGATAACAACATACATACATACCCACATACAGACGTCATGGTGAAAACCACTCAGGAGGTCTTAAAAACACCCAAAATGGATAATTATTCAGTTTAAATCTCGAAAAAAAAAAGAAATCGGTTAAAAACAATACTTTTCCTACTATAGGCAGTGCCAGTTTTAGGACTTTTGAGGCCCTAGGCCAAGTTTTACAAGCGGCCCCTCCCCCACATTGTTTTTGACATTTTTATGTTTTGGCTATGGAACATACCTCAAAAAGCGTTTTGTTACCTAAAAACTCAGAAAAGTGCGACAGGGATTCAGAATCCTATAGGAGGTTTGCAGTCCAGTCTACAGCTAACCGAGGACGGGACGTGTAGGTTCGCCTGCCTTCGGTTCTCCCCCACTCTATAGCCTGTAGCCCAGCGCTCTTCTACTCTACTACACTACACTTAGTAAAGTCTAGTCTAGAGCAGCAGTTCTCAACCCATGTACCCCTTTTTGTATAATTAACTGTTGGTATCCTGTAAAAACAACCCTTATTTTTACAAATACTATTTACATTAGATGAAGTGTTGTTACACTACTGCTAATATTGCAACATCGTAGAAACAGCTGTAAATAGGTCATTTACTTTACTTACGCACATAAACTCGAAAAACGACACCAAAAAGCGTTACATAAAAATGTCTCACTGTCTTGCAGACTCGTATGCAAGCAATAATTTCATCCTAGTTTTTATGAACTATAGAAGTTCTATAATTGGGTTTTCTTTGAATTTTTTTATAAAACCGTTATGGTAAGTTAATATTCGTAGGCCTAACTTAACTTAAGTCAAAAAAGTATAATAAATTGGATGATTTTTTTTTTAATTCTTGAAATACTTTTTAATTTGGTTTTACATACTACAAAATATGTGGTAAGGTTTTAATAAATAGGCCGATAAAACTCATACTTTTTATTGAATTTTATTTTTTTGTAGAACCTTTTTAAAAATCTTATAAATATAAATGTATATAGTTCAGGAGATAGCGTGCAAAAGAGTGTTTGACTAACATCATGAAAACCTTTTGGTGCCTGTAAAAAAATATGTGGTCGGCTAAGTTCGTCTGCGGAACAGAAGCTCGTCAGCTTGGCAAATGGCATTTGAAAAAAAAAAAAAAAAACTATAGAAAGCGGCCATGTCACGGCCATTTTGGTAAACAATGTGATCTTCATGATCCTGAGTTCAAAATTAGTTAGTAGACCAAAAATCAAGTTGATAATAGCTTGTCACTTGATAGGTGACCAC